>JAOEHK010024120.1:0-23575 GCA_025447835.1 Labidoglobus nevermanni | reverse complement strand
CTCATTGTATTCGCGGATAAATATTTCATTATTTGCGGACCAAATCAGCGTCACTCAAATACTGGAATATCAAATTCCTGAATCAATACGCGAATACCGAATTTGCAACCGCGAATAGCGAAACTGCGAATAAAGCGACTTCTCGCCTTTACTGAGATGAGTGAGCAAGAGTGGGACAGTCGCGAATACGAAAATGAGATTATTGATGGCATACCAGAGTAAATCAACGCGAAATCTAGCGACAATAGCACTGGTTATTGCTACCCCATTGCTGGAAGAGGTCAAAGAGGTTATTTGAGAGGGCACTCTTGTATTCGCGGATAAATCTTTTATAATTTACGGACCAAATCAGCGTCACTCATATACTCGAATGTGAAATTCTTGAATCGATACGCGAATAATGAATTTCTAACCGCGAATGGAGCGCCTTTGCTGAGATGAAGACGGAAATGCAATTGTTGCTTAATTTCCGCGAATACGGAGCGCCTAGAGTATTCGCATGGTGGACATGAGCGTGCGCTAGATGGCGCGCTGAAACGTATGCAAAAGGGGCGCATTGTTGGGGTGACAGGCGCAGAGCGCGGCTGAATCAGACGCAGACGTGGACCTGGAGCTCGGGCCGGCTCGGGTCGGCGCTTAAGAAGTAGAGTAAACAGCACTTGTCGCCGGCGGGCATGGACGCGACGCGCCATTGTCCAGGCGCGCATCCCTCGGCGCACAGCTGAACGGGGATGATCGCGTCAGCCGTTGATCCGCGTTCAGCCGGCGCGCACGCAGCAGCAGCATCCCCTGCGGCCGCAGCCGGCCCGATTGTTGCGCCGCGCCGCGCCGCCGACCAAGATGGCGGCGCGCGAAGACGCCGAAAGGACGAGGACGAGGACGAGCGCGCCCAGGGGCTGGCTGGCGGCGGCGCTCGATACGCGCCGCGTCTGCGCCGTGAGCGCCACCTGGGGCGGCGTCCCCGGGGAGGCGTACGCGGCCGTCTTGCGCGCCCCGGACCGCGAATGAATCAAATTCACCGCCGCCACCACCACCGCCGCCGCAATCTAATTGAAAAATCAGACGTCTGCACAAATTCGCCGCCACTCCACCCCTCGCTGTTTTTCTTGCGCGCCACCACGCTGTAGCAACAAATAATGCACTGTATCTGATAGCGGTCGATTGCGGGGGTGGGCGGCGAGTGCAAGATGGCAACCTCAGCGCGCTATCGATATGTGCGGCGGTGGCGGCGGCCGCGGGGGTGGCGGACGGGGATGCAGCGGAGCTGGATCCTAATTGGAATCGCCCGCGGCGATGCTGCGAACATCCAGCCAGCGAGTGGAGAGCGGCTGCCGTCTCCCAGCGTTTGCATCCCCATGCACACATGTCGCAGCTCGCCGCCGCCGCCGCCGCCGCCGCCGCCGCCACCGCCGCCACCACCGCCCACGACCGATCGATAGCTGCTTCATCAAATTCCAGCCGCAATTAGTCGCTGCAGACGGGGCAAGCGATACTCTTCAGTACGGCACTGCGCGCCGTTCTGACAGCTGTCATTTGCGTCGATAATGAAGGCACGCACCTACCCTGCTCGCTTTGACAATCCGCTAGACGGCGGCGCGGCGAAGAGATAAATCACGACGGCGCGGCGGGCGAAATGGGCACCTTCGCAGCGGTGTTATTATTGCATCAGAAATGCCCCAAAAAGTATTATAATTACAGATGGTGAATCGGCGCCGGCGCGCACAAATCAAATCTTCACATTTATATATTAGCCGCAAATCATAGTAATCTGCGTCGCCATCGGGCAGCGTTGCCGAAACGGCGCAGATTGATGATAATGAATCGTGCCGGCGCGCTGCCCTAACCTCACCTAGCGCATGGGTTACAGCCTCGTTGCCAATTGCGCCGCATCGACCCGCCGGGTTCGCGCGCGAGGGTGCGTCACAAAGCCGGCGATCACGTGGCGATATTTGCTTAGGCGTGCATTCGTCGGGCGCGCAAATAACGGCGACAATTGACATCGGCTGTCAAGTTGCGTCAAGTGGCGAGCGCGATCAGGGATGAGCAGGGATGCGGCGCTCGGGTGGCGAAAAGTGCGCATTTATCAAGATGCGGCATTGCTCGCATTGCCGCGAATATTGAATTAACCTCAAACTTGGTATCGCGCCTGCTGCGGATCGGGTGGATGCGTGCGCGCGCATCGCCCAAGGCGAAATCGGAGCGCACCCTCGCGCTGCCGCAAGCAAACGTATGCACCCCGGCGCAACCGGATGGCTAGAGATGCGCGCCTCCTTGAACAACGCGCCGAGATTGGCGAAACGAGTCAAAAGAATCGCATTCAATTCAACGCATTCACTTTCAAACGAAATCTCAGTCTACCCTCGGCTTTCTAGGTTAGAAATGTTGAAAATGTTTAAACTACTCTTAATTTTGAAAGAATAGGCTTTTTACTTTACTTTTTGAAGAATTAGATAAGGTAATCGATTCCTTTTTGAAAATATTCAAATTTAAAGATTTTCCCCCACAACTTCAAAAATATGAAGATATATTAATTTACTCTAAAGTATTTCTAGAAAATTATTTACAAAAATTGCAAATTATATAAAAATAGATTAAAAATAGTAGCAATTAATTCAAATTATTGCAAATTGTCAAATTGTTTTTCAATCACTTTTTATTGAATTTCAAAAACTTTTAATTTACCTCTCATTCTTCATTCCTGATCATTTTCTTATATTTTGTTCTTACAGAATGTAAATATTTTATCAATTAAATTCTTTTAATTTACTTCTTGTCTAACGCTTGTTGCTAAGGAATTCCTTAAAAATTTGCCAAAGTGATCACTAAACGTTTGCTTTGATTTCTTTTTCGGTGTATAATACCAATATCAACAGGGCCGGGTCCAGGTGGAAGCAATCGTTCAGAACACTTCTACGTAGGGACGACATAAGTTGGAAGCATAGTAAGATATTGCGATATGACATAACGGACAAGTCCGGGAAAGACCTTATTTTGGTCACGATAAATCGGGTATTCCCCAGGCCTGTTTGCTGTATCTTGGTACAGGATAATGAATGCTTCTTTCAGCAGCGGCAATGATTATTACTGGAGCCGGCCCTGGATATTACTATAGATGTAAATCCTTCGTCGATTAAACTATGCTTAAAAAGCGGGGAAATGCAGTAAAAACGTTGAAAATGAATTGACGTATTGTCGCCGATCGTCGGCACACGTAAATCATCTCCGGGGCGGAATGGCAGCGCGAAACCGCGCCGAGATCGACGAGATGACAGAGAAGACGCAATTAGGGTGGTGGTGGTGGTGGTGGCGGTGTTGTATGCGAGCTGGCGCGGCATGTGCGAGCGATATTATAACATGTATCAACATCATGCGCGAGGGATTCGATGCGCTTGTTTTTTACGCGAGACAGATGCGTTACGCCCCCAATGAATATTGATAAGGAAAATATATATCGACTCGCGACTAATTTACGGTGTCGGCCCTCTCGCCGCAGCGGCCGCAGCGCTGCCTCATTTGCATAATGCGAACAACACAATTCGTCCTCCTCCTCGTCCTCGTCGTCCTCGGCGGCGGCGGCGGCGGCTTCAGCTCTTCCACCACGACCAGCAACGTTCTAATCTCGCAATCGCTTCATGTTTATTTATTACGCATTAGATGCGCAATTCTACTCGCTTCCGACTAAACCAACATAGCCTCACTTGTCACAGCACGCCTCTAACCGGAAGCAAAGTGCTTGCTAACAATTCTTCATCAGAAGCAAGAGCACAAGTCGGTTGAGAGATGCGAGAGCCCTTTAGCTCTAGCCTCTACCTGCGGTAATCAGTGAAAACTGAAGGAGGCAGGGCAGAAATGTGAAAGAAAAATTTGAATTCGAAATTATACGGGCGAAAGACGAGATGATATCGGCGGGTGGCTGGCTGGAGTCGTCGGTAATTTAGAAATTAAGTGTCTCTGCGACGCGCGGTGAGAGGGAGAGAGAGAGAGAGAGCAGCGACTGCGATTAGCGCTAATTTGGGAACACGCATTCCCTGCATTCCAGGGCCAAATGTCAAATGACAGTGTTTAGAGGTTAGTGCTGCTGCCGAAAACGGCCGACTGGCGACGAGGACGACACTGTAACGAGCACATTTCCCACCGCCGGCTAATTACACTATAATGAACGCAATCACGACGCAATTTACAGTTTCGGCCACTTTTCCGACGAATTTCGTGACGGCCACGAATTAACGCGATTATTATTCATACCAGCTGCCAGCTGAACTAATAAACAATAGACACACCTTTGAGGGGAAATGAGGAAATACTTGCTTTTCATCACAATTTCCTCAGAGAGGAGGAATTGGAATTACAAGACTTTTTGTGTTCCTTATAGAAGAGGTCCAGGGACTGAACTCAAAACGTTCTGATTGCTAATGAACCTAACCTACCTTGACCACACCAATAAGGTAACTATAACTCAATGGCAACAGTATCTCTGAAATAAATTTGCAACACGTCATTGACTTCTTTTCATCAATAATCTATTAAAAATGTGGACAATTCGTTTGAATTTTCTCTTAAATTTCCTTTGTTTTTTTAAAGAATAGCAAGACCTTTTATTTTAGTTCTGTAAAGAGTTCTTGGAAAAATTAATAAAACTGACCATTTTTCCACAATTTGTTAACAAATTGTAACATCCTTCTTTAACTTTCATTTATTTAATCTTGTCTACTGCTCGCCTCTAAAGTATTTCTTGAAAATTTGAAAATAGTTACAGAGTTCTTTTCAAACATTGAAAACTACATCTAAATAGAATAATAAGATTGGCAATTAATAGAAAATTTGTTGTAATTGTCTCTGACAAGCCGTTCTCTCTATTTTTCCCATTTTTCTGGCTCTCGCAGTATAGGGACTGAACCCAAGACCTTTTGGTTCGCAATTAACTAACAATTTGATAAAATTGACACTTAATTCCTTTTTTCCATAATTTTTCAACAAATTGTAACTTCATTAACTGTCATTCATTTCCTCTTGTCTACTACTTGCCGCTAAAGTATTTCTAGAAAATTTCAAAAGAGTTACAGAGTTCTTTTCAAACATTGCAAAATATTTATAAATAGAATAAAAAGACTAGCAATTAATCGAAAATTTGTTGTGATTGTATGTTACACGACGTTTTCTCCATTTTCGCCGTTTTCATGGCTCTAGCAGTCTGGGGACTGAACTCAAGACCTTTTGGTTCGCAACTAACTAACCATTTGATAAAACTGACAGTTAATTCAATTTTTCCATTTTTTTAAACAAATTGTAATAATCCTTAATTAACTTTCATTCATTCACTCTTATCTACAACTTGCCTCTAAGGTAGTTTTAGAAAATTTGAAAAAAGTTACAAATTTCTTTTCAAACATTGGAATCTATATACAAATAGAATAAAAAGACTAGCAATTAATTAAAAACGTGTTGTAAATTGTTGTATTCTCCATCTTCTCCGTTTTTCTGTTTCTAGCAGTGTGAGGCTTGAACCCAAGACCTTTTGATTCGCAACTAATCTCAATAGCAAGTATTTAGGAATTATTCTTGAGCTGCAGATATCTCGAGCCTGATGCCGCGTGTTTCTCAGCACTCTTTGCGAGTTGGCGTGATTTCTTCGGCTTGCGCCTGATGGGCCGCTGCCCAATGGGTCATTAGGCGTGCGAGATGAGGCGGCGAGACAATTCATTGTCATAGGCCGCGGACGCGATCATCATCAGCGCGCTGGCATTCCTTTCGTCGCATGTCAACCGAGGGCCGCAATGCCTATCATTACCGGCCACGAGCGAAACGAGGACGAGGCCCTAATTGCGATGCGCAAGTGCATAAAACTTTATTAGGCCCGACGCGCAGCGCCAGCTCGCATCCGAACGTATCATTTACATGATTTCAGCCCCGCGCTCGCCGGCTGATGACCGACCCCGAATCCGCGTCCGCGTCGCTCCCCATTCGCGCTCTCGCTATTCGCGGCCGCAGCCAGCCTGCGGCCAGGAGTGCCGGGTAATGTACCCAACCACAATTACTCTTCTTATTTTGCCTGCATCCACAACTTTGTTCCGTTTTTGGAAGGTTACATATTCTACTCCTAATATCTTTGCTTCTCTTCACCCGATCTTCAAATCCAATGGCATTCTGGAAAGGTTATATTCCACACTTTGCATATTTCATGTCCCAACCTAACAAGATCATTTCGAGAGGAGTGGTTAGGTACATTCAGTTATTTGATGGTTACATCTTCTATTCTGAATATCTCCACTTCTATTCACCCGATCGATAAGTTCAAATCCACTTTGGAAAGCTGACATTCCAAACTTATCGTATTTCGAGAATATGGAATTGTGGCTCATGTCCTAACCTAGCAATGAGATCATTTCAAAAGGAGCACGAAAAATCGTTCGATTTATGATTGGTCACATATTTTACTCCGAATATCTCCACTTCTATACGTACGATCAATAAGACCAAATATTATTTGGAAAGATGACATTCCACCCTTTGCATATTTCGTAAATGCACTACTGTGCCTCGTGTCCTAAATGAATAGGGAGAGAATTTCGAGAGGAGCCCCTAAGTGCTTTCGGTTTTTGAATGGTTACATCTTCTACTATAGATATCTCCACTTCTATTCATCCGATCGACAAATCCAATACCATTATGGAAAGCTGAAACTCCATTCTTATCGTATTTCAAGAATAGGGAATTGTGGCTCATGTGTTAACCTAGCAAGGAGATCATTTCAAAAGGAGCGCGAAAAATCGTTCGATTTTTGGATGATCACATCTTCTACTCCGAATATCTCCACTTCTATACGTCCGATGAATAAGACCAAATATTTTTTGGAAAGGTGACGTTCCACCCTTTGCATATTTCGTAAATTCACTACTCTGTCTCGTGTCCTAACTGAACAGGGAGAGAATTTCGAGAGGAGCCCCTAAGTGCTTTCGGTTTTTGAATAGTTACATCTTCTACTCCGAATATCTCCACTTCTATACGTCCGATCAATAAGACCATATTTTTTTGGAAAGGTGACATTCCACCCTTTGCATATTTCGTAAATGCACTACTGTGCCTCGTGTCCTAAATGAATAGGGAGAGAATTTCGAGAGGAGCCCCTAAGTGCTTTCGGTTTTTGAATGGTTACATCTTCTACTATAGATATCTCCACTTCTATTCATCCGATCGACAAATCCAATACCATTATGGAAAGCTGAAACTCCATTCTTATCGTATTTCAAGAATAGGGAATTGTGGCTCATGTGTTAACCTAGCAAGGAGATCATTTCAAAAGGAGCGCGAAAAATCGTTCGATTTTTGGATGATCACATCTTCTACTCCGAATATCTCCACTTCTATACGTCCGATGAATAAGACCAAATATTTTTTGGAAAGGTGACGTTCCACCCTTTGCATATTTCGTAAATTCACTACTCTGTCTCGTGTCCTAACTGAACAGGGAGAGAATTTCGAGAGGAGCCCTAAGTGCTTTCGGTTTTTGAATGGTTACATCTTCTACTCTAGATATCTCCACTTCTATTCACCCGATCGATAAGTTCAAATGCATTTTGGAAAGCTAACATTCCACTCTTATCGTATTACGCAAATACGGAATTGTGGCTCATGTCCTAACCTAGCAAGGAGATCATTTCAAAAGGAGCGCGAAAAATTGTTCGATTTTTGGATAATCACATCTTCTACTCCGAATATCTCCACTTCTATACGTCCGATCAATAAGACCAAATATTTTTTGGAAAGGCGACATTCCACCCTTTGCATATTTCGTAAATGCACTACTGTGCCTCGTGTCCTAAATGAACAGGAAGAGAATTTAGAGAGGAGCCCCTAAGTGCTTTCGGTTTTTGAATGGTTACATCTTTTACTCTAAATATCTCCACTTCTATTCACCCGATCGACAAATCCAATAGCATTTTGGAAAGCTGACATTCCAATCTTATCATATTTCGAGAACAGGGAATTGTGGCTCATATGTTAACCTAGCAAGGAGATCATTGCAAGAGGAGCGTAAAATCGTCCGATTTTTGATTGGTTACATCTTCTACTCTGAATATCTTCACTTCTATTCGGCCAATCTGCACAACCAAATATGTTTTGGAGAGTTGACAATCAACTCTTTACATATATAATGAATGTGAAATTGTGGTTCTTGTCCTAACCTAACAAAAAGAGCATTTCAAGAGCAGTGCGAAAAATCGTTCAAATTGTTGATGTTGACGTCTTCTATTCTGCATATCGACACATCTAATCACCCGATTGACAAGTCCAATTGCATTTTGCCATTCCATTCTTCTTATCTGTCCGATTTGGCCTCATTCGCAGGTGCATCGTTTGCGCCACAGGGCAACGAACATGTCGGCGCATTCCTCGCATTTTCGGCGCGCAATTTGGTCGGATTCTCGCGAAAGCACCACCGCCGACCACCTGGATGGCGTGTTCGCGTGTGATTACGCCGCCACGCATGCGCCCCGTGCGTGAGACGCGCTCCGAGCGGCGCTATTTGCCCTCTGGGTGCGTAGGCAACACACATGACGCTCGCCGCCGTGATTACCGCCGTTCGCCGGCAATCAGCGAATGCGTGGGAGACGCCAGCCGCGATCTGCACGCATGCGCACTCTGCCAATTCGCGATTCTTCGCAATCCAGCAGCCACAGCAGCAGCAGCAGCAGCAGCAAGACAATGAGACGCACTCATTTGCATCGGCGACGCAATCATATGCTAATGCTATAATAACACATTGTCGGGCATCCATGGGCCGCGATGGTCGCCTACACCCTCCTCGCTCGCTCTCGAGCGCGTGAGTTACTTTACGATCATGAGCCGGAGATCTCGCCGCCGGCGAGATGGATGCTGATCCACATCTCGACGCAGCAAACAGATGCAGCCGGCGCGCAGATAACGCGCGCGAACGGCGGCCATCTTGGGCGCGCGCACCGCCATCTATCTCTTCGGCGGCGGCGGCGGCGCGGGGCGAGGCAGCGGAATGCAGTGCAGAACTGAGTATCGCTCATACGCATCGCCCGCAACGCGAAGAGAATGCGAAGGCATAAACGTCCGATGGGCTGGCTGGCTAGGTGGCCCCGAGGGATGCGTTCGAAATCAACCCCGCGGCGGCGTGGGCCCTAACGCGATAATAACAGAGCCGGTTGCGGCCGGCTGCGGCTGCGGCGACTTCGGACTTCATCACACACGTCGCCGATGATGATAATATCGCCCTGCGAGCACCCGCCGTCCGCCTCCGCACCCCCCCCTCGCGCGCCGATAGGCAACCCGCGACGCACGCGATTTGCATGCGGATGCGCTTATCAGCGCGACCAATTGTAATCGCTTAATGCTCGCGCCCGTTCTATGCCCATATGGACGCTGCCGCGTTTCCCAAGGGTGATAATCGACCCCTCAAAGGACGATCCCATGTTTACTCTCCGCATCATCTAAATTGCCGTAAAACGCGCACAAATTGCGGCGCGATTTGAATTTGAATTAAAATGCAAGCGGCGCCATCTAAGGACAACATGTCCAAGTCGTCGCCGACGTCTAACAAGCTGGCAAAGCCGGCAAAGCCCTCGGAGCATGTAAATTCACTTAAGGGCCTTGTGCGGCCACCCCAGGATAACAAAATGAGGAGTCGGCCCATTGTCGGCGTCCCTAGGATCGAGTGGCAGCGCCTAATAAAAATATCAAATAATGGTCGGGCGAGGCCGGTTATTGGATGAGAAGGTGAATAAATTTCGCGTCGCGCGAGCACTTCGGCAAACACGGACGCGGCTAAGCGCAGTTGAGCCGGCAGATTAGCCTAATTGGCAAATTGACAAGCGCACAAAGCCGCAGATAATCAAGAATGCGAGCGAATGTGATCCGCCGTGATCCGGATGGCTGCGGAAAGATGAGAACACCGCAAAACTCACCCTTTGCTAGCAGCAGCAGCACACACCAAACGTACTTGTGTCTTTAGATGCCACTCACAATTTTGCAAAACAATTCACAACGTTTTCACGCTATTGTTATGCAAATTCAACTCGAAAAGTATTGAGGTTAGGTGACAAACCATTCGGCATGACTCGAGTGCTAGCGCGGGAAAAATGCACAATTCAAATGTGTTGCGAATTTGCGATTGCCAAGCGTGGGAATGATGATGTTTTAGCGACTATTTGCGGTTTGGATTAAAATGGGATTTCTTGAGAGCAGAGAGCCGGCTAATCTGCGGCTCCTCGCTTTGTACGCATATTTTGCGATTTCCAGTTGTTAGCTGCTGTCAAAACATTTCCCGACAAGTTGCAGTTGCGTTAGTTCCGCTCTTCAAACAAGATTTGCGGCAATTGCTTGCGCAAATGCAACCTGCGCACAAAAGGCCTTCAAGTGGTCTTCGGGCAGCGCAAAACCATAAGTAGTTTCCCTTGGGGTTCCCTTTGCGCGAGCATTCCTCGGCACAGGTGTTTGCATCAAATTCTTCACGCTTGCAAATTGACCGGCTATTAACTTTTTCCCAAACAGCCCATCAACTGTAATTGGCCAAGTTTCTTAGTGTTTTACCAGCTCCAGCACGAATGCTAAAAGCTGCATTTAAAAACCTGATGAATTGTTTAACAACAACAATCTTCTAATCATTGCGTTTAATCATCGATATTAGGGTCGGCAATTAACCCCTTCATGCGTCAGCCTTTATATCCTCTAATTATCTTAGCTGCTGCAACGCAAATGATTGAAAATGATCAAATTGGAGCGGAACGTGCGTGCGTGAGGTTTTCGCCAAATTTGTTAACGAGCCGCAGACTTATTGCGGTGACGAAGACCTAAGAACCACCGCTGCGCGAACGCATGTAGCCCAACAATGGGACAAAAGGGCTTCACGCCACCCCCAACTGAGCAACGCAATACTTCAATTGATTTGAGAACGTGACAAGCATTGCCATTGAAACTTGTGCTTATTTTCAATAAATTGTTGCGAACATTTATGGAATATTGATATACATTCTTGAATTAAATCGATGCACCCAATAACTTCCGCTTTTTTTATAATTAGTTTCGAAACCTGAGATGCTTGCGCCATCTGGTGAAATATGTCCATACCTTGTAATATTGAAATATTTCTTTAGATACGAAAATCTCCAAACAATTACATAGACTAAGGATGATAATTGCGCTTTTGTGCAATTGTTCTATACTTTATTGGATTCGTTTACAAATATTGACCAAAACTCACTTTGCTAAACTAGACAAATAATCAACGTGAATAACTGATTTTCGGCTAATTGAGACATCATCTCTTTTTCCTGACCAACATCTGATCTATAACAATATATCTGACTCCATATTTTCATTACAATAACTTTCCTACTTGTCATTAACGATATAATTCAAAAATAAATCTTGCGATTGAGTATTGACGTCGCATTGAATGAATTTGCTCCTCGAATTTGATGGTGATGGCGAGGGCTGTGGATTTTCAGCACTTTGGGGCACTTTATCGATGGTTTCATTAACATTTCTTAGATTTAGTCGATATTGTCTCCACTTCTTTTATATCTTTCGAAACCTGAGTTGGTTGCGCCATCTGACGGAAGATGTTCACACTTGTAATATTAAAATATTTCTTTAGATACGAAATTCTCCAAACAATTACATTGACTAACGATGAAATAATTCCGCATTTGTGCAATTGTTCTTTACTTTAATGGATTCATTTACAAACATTGACCAAAATCATTTTGCTAAACTAGACAAATAATGAACGTGAATAACTGATTCTTCAACTAATTGAAACCTCATCTCTACTTCCTGCTCCAACATCCGATCGGTATCATTATTATCTGACTGAATATTTTCATTACAATAACTTTCTTGCTCGTCATTAACTATAGAATTCAAAAATAAATCTTGGGATTGAGTATTGACGTCGCATTGAATGAATTTGCTACTCGAATTTGATGTTGATGGCGTGGACTGGGGATTTTCAGGATTTGGGGTATATTATCGATAGTTTCATTAACTTTCTTGGATTTAATCGATGTTGCCTCCGCTTTCTTATTTCTTTCGAAACCAGAGATGGTTGCGCCCTCTGGCAGGAGATGTCCATACCTTGTAATATTAAAACATTTCTTTTAATACGAAATTCTCCAAAGAATTACATTGACTAACGATGAAATAATTCCGCATTTGTGCAATTGTTCCATGCTTTATTGGATTAATTTACTTTCTCCATCATTTATATCCGATTTTCCGATGAAACATACAATTATTGACAAAACTCACTGTGCTAAACTAGACAAATAATCATCGTGAATTTCTAATTCTTCAGCTAATTGAGACCTCATCTCTTCTTCTTGCTCCAACATACGATCGATATCATTACAATCTGACTCAATATTTTCATTACAATAACTTTCTTGTACGTCATTAACGGTAGAATTCAAAAATAAATCTTGCGATTGAGTATTGACATCGCATTGAATGAAATTTCTACTCGAATTTGATGTTGATGGCGTGGGCTGTAGATTTTCAGGACTTTGGGGTACATTATCGAGAGTTTCATTAACATTTGTTGGATTTAGTCGATGTTGACTCGACGTCTCTTGTGGATTAGCAGAAATTTGCTTGGCAGCTTTATCTCGGATGGCTTGCAAACGTTGTTTTCGCAATTGCATTGCCCGTTCCTTGTTTGATCGAATTCTTTCCATTTGCTCTTCGGTTAAGGAATCTTGTGGGTCTAGCTGGTGATTGGAACTTCTCAGGCTATCAAAGCGACTTTCAACAGTCTCAATTTGCGTTTCAGCCATTTCAATTTCGTTTCCTTCAGTTTCCTCCTCTTGCAGGGGCAACTGTTCTTGTTCCATTTCATCGTCAACAAGACCCGTCCTAATCTTCTTTATGTAGGTCTGCAGGACAAAATGTAATGAAAACTGTGCTGTTAATACCAGCAAGATTCAACCTACCACAATCGGCTTCTTCGAACCGATGCTCTCGATTCGATCAATGCATTGATCAAATTGCAGCTTGGGAAACAACCGATGGCACCAATATTCATAAGTTTTCAGGATGATATTCAAATCAGCTTCTTCATGTCCTTTGCCCTTGAACTTCTGCTTCGCAAAAAGTGCTGGCAGAGCAGTGAGTCCTCTAGGTCCCCGAAGCGTCTCAGCGTTCAGTTTCGGTTGTGGATTTCTTACGATCTTCTTCGGCTTCACCACAACCCGCTCATTCGCATCGTTATCAGCGTTATCTGCATCCACTTCTTCAACTTCAGCTTCCTGCCCACCTTCAACTTGTTGCAAATTATCTTCCGCTGCTTCTGCCTCCAATTCCGCTTGCTGCATCAGGTCCAACTCTCCTTCCATTTCGTAATCCATCATTAATCAGCTATATTTTCAACTGGAATGCTTTAGATTTTAATTTAACTTAATAGGGTGCAGTTTTTAGGTTATGAAAACGAATCACTCGAAATCGCTTTCGCTTTTTTTGTCTGGAACTGGCAATAAGCCTTTCTCGGTTGCTTCATTGATATGTTTTAAGAACGAAGATACGAGTCTTTGATTAATACGATCAGTTTGGGTCAATTGATAAGCTTCTGTTCCGTCATGTACACCTGCACCACTGTTGCGGACTCGGGTGCCTTTGATTTCTTTTTCTTTCGAATCGTTCACATGTACACTTGGCATTTTGTGATTGAAAACACACAGAAACCTTAAGACTTCTCAATATAATTGCTCAAACTAATCGCGTGACTAATTTAGGCAAGGAGTGGCCGACAAGTTATATGTCAACTACACGTGGTTAATTGTTGGTTATAATTACAATTAACATTTAAACACTGATCATGGTGGCTGTAAGTAGTCTCATCAATTTTCTATTTGTTCTCATGCATCAAATGATTGTTTAGAAAAGCAAGCTAATGAACAAGAGAAAGTTCACGAAACTTGGGAAAAAGTCGGTTAAACCGGGCAACCTATTGAAATCAAACCTCAAGAAAACAAAGAAGTTGAAGGCAAGACCAAAGCTCCAGAAAGCACCCTCATCGCAAAATGTTGACGACAGCGAGCAAAGCGACCACGGTGAAAACATGCTGGATATGATCGAAGAGGACGACTTGCAATTTCTCAAGAATGCCATTGACAACCGCTCATACTCGCTATTTAATAAAGTTCGATTCTCCGAGTAAGTTTACAGACATTTACCTGATATATTTCCGATTTCTCACATCCTAGAAGTAGCAAGAAGAAGCGAAAATTGCCACAGCAAGATGACGAGACTTTGGAAACAGCTTATGAAGTTGCGGCTGAAGGCCAGCCTAAAGTCAAAGTGAAAGCGTTATTGCCAATTAAAACCGATAAAGGCATCATAAAGAGAACGATGGTAGAGGAAGAAGAATCGCAAGAAGACGAAATTCAAGTTGATGATGCCGAAGCAAGCGATCCGGAAGAAGAATATGTTGTTGCAGATTCCAATTTGGACACGTCTCAACCAATCGCACCTGCTCAACTGCTCCTGGCACGAAACAAGCTGCTAGAAAAGAAGAAATTGCACATTGGCACATTGAGTATGGGCCTTCTAGAGAATCCTGATGAGAAAATGACGAATTTCCGGACGCTAATCAACTTGCTCAATGATGAAACGCCGGAAGTGTATGTTACAATCAGGAAACTGGTCACGGTGGCGATGTTGGAAGTGTTTAAGGAGTTGTTGCCTGAATACCAGATCAAACTGCAAGACATTGACAACGTCAAAGGTATTGAACGCTTAGAACATTGAGCGCATCATTGATATCAATTCATTTAGTTAAAAAGGACACTCTCAAACTGCACAAGTACGAAGAAGCCTTATTGCAATATTACAAAAAGTACTTGCAACGACTTGAGAAATTTGCGACAGCTCTATACAGGAAACGCGGTGACACCAGGCTGCGAACCCAAGGCGATCTCACCCTGGGAGAAACTGCCGTGCATTCCATGTGCGATTTATTGGTCACACATCCATATTTCAACTTTGCGCAAAACTTGGTCCAGGCACTCATTCCGTTCTTAAACAACCCCAATCGAAGCATTCGTCTCATTGTCGCCACTGCCATGAAAACTGTTTTCAAAGAAGATAAGAAACAGGATCTGAGTTTAAAGGTGGGAAATCCGCTTGTGCTGTTTACTATTTTCAATTCTTATTATTTCCACAGATCGTCCGTGTAATCAACCAGTATGTAAAGAAACGGTCACACAATGTGAACCCGGAAATGTTGGAAATCTTGCTCGCTTTGCATATCAAAGATGTGAACCTGGACCAGGAAAAAGAAAGCGACATAAAGCAGAAGAAGCTGCGTGCACATAAGGCCAATATCCTGGCGAGGCTTTCGAAGAAGGAAGCGAAGCGCAAGAAGCGGCTGCAAGCGTTAGAACACGAACTGCTAGAAACGAAGGCGGAGGAAAGTATGCAGAGCAAGGCGAAGAACATTACAGAGATCACAAAACTGGTGTTTGGCATTTACTTTCGCATCTTGAAGTCGTCGACCAACACGAAAGTGCTGGGCGTGTGCCTAGAAGGACTGGCGAAGTTCGCGCATTGCATTAACTTGGAGTTCTACGTCGACATCGTCAACGTGCTGGATCGACTGTTGGCAGAGGATTGGGTCGGCATTCGCGAGAAACTGCATTGCATTCAGACGGTGTTCGCCATCCTGGGCGGGCAGGGCGAGGCGCTGAATATAGATCCTAGCCGATTCTATGTAAATCTGTACACGAGCATGCTAGGCATTCATGCAGACGTCAGCTATGCCATTTTTCCGGTTCTGCTACGCACGATAATGGTGGGCATTGTGCAGAGGCGCAAGAAGATCACAAATAAACAGATTTGTGGCTTCGTCAAGCGACTGGCCACACTGAGTTTGCAACTCCTGCATAATGGCGCCCTGAGTTCACTTGCAGTCATCAAAATGATTATGCAGCTATGCAAGGCAGCGGATATTCTCTTGGATACAGAAAGTGAGATGGGTGATGGACGATTTGACGCAAACGTGAATGACCCGGAGTACTGCAATGCGGGCAGCACAGCTTTGTACGAATTGGCTTTATTATCGAAGCATTATCATCCTATTGTAGTTAAGTATGCTGGGAATATTGCACATGGGGTGCCTGCAAGTGGCGAAGGGAGCTTGCCAGTGGAATTTGGCAAATGGTGAGCGAATACCATGTTTTTGGTGTTTGGTTTATTGACCTATCGTTTTAGTTCTCCTGAGGAACTGCTTTCCGGTTTTGATATGTCTGAAATGGCCTTCAATCCATCGATTCGTCCGCCCACGAAAGCCAAAGGAAAACTTAAGCAGAAAACCTTTCATTTTATTGATCCCGATTTCCAAGAATATTGTTCTGCACTATGCAAATCGCAAAATGTTTCCGGAACTTGTTACATAGATGTTGATATTTAGATTTCTTCAATATGCTAATGTAAAACTTGTAATTCTTCAATTCAATGCTCTTATCAATGATAAATTGGTTCATAAATTCGATAAAATGCAAACTGATTTTTATTCGCAATTGGAATTTTGTTTATTTTCAATATTTCAAAAATCTAGAGGTCATGTATAACAACAAAGAGTGCCCTCTGGTGTCCATCGTATAAGAACTAACTCTGAATACCCTCCTTTCTTAGGGACAAAATACCCTTCAATGGAAATCCTGTAATTTCATGCTGCAATTGCTAAGGATCAAAGTGATTTATATTTGTGTTCGAAGTCTCTCCAATTAGGGTACTTTTAGGATTTTGTTTAAATATATAAATAATGAAACTAAATGCATTTATTAAAGCAGTCTGTCAGCGCATTAATCCTTGATCCTTGATTAATGGATTCATAACCACAATTATATTTATTTATGAAGATTCAGTAATTTCTGTAAAAAGCAATTTATTAATCATGTATCTAATGAAGTTAAATAATTTTAAGTCTAGTAAAAATTATAAGATTCTCATTGAGAATGAGGATTGCCTTCCAAATCTTACCATAATTGATAAAGAGAATTCTTACAGGTGTAAGGTAAGTGATTTCAATTCTTGGAAAATTATTGTTTAAAATGAACAATTTAATTAGGTTTCACAGGAAGATGTCGATAAATTTGCCGAAATGTTGGAAATTGATGCTGCCATATATTTGCAACAATTGAAGGACCTTCTAAGGGATGAAGCAACCGCTGTAGATGTAAATAATTTACAACTGCAGGTTTTCAAAAATGAGAAGACAAAGTATTTTATCAGGAGCATCGAAGAAGTAGGCATTTAAAGGCGCTATTAATTCGAATGATAACTATTTGGAATTGTAGATTGATCACGTGGAAGCTTTACATAAATGTCTGGATTTCCTATACGACCGGAACTCTCAAAACTCAAAGGAGAAAACCGATTTAATTACCAATAAATCAGATCTAAGAAAAGGTAATAATAAAATGTAATTTGAGTAGAAAGCTAATATTTTTCGTTTAGAATTGCAGAACTATAAAGACAAACTTGAGAAATGTGTTGTGGAAGCACAGGAACGTGAAAATCGTCTATATTCCTGCTTCATCCAGCTTCTTAACGAGAAGAAAAAGTATATCCGGCATTTGCGGAATTTCGTCGATAAGAAAGACTTGGATAAGATGGAAGTCGAGAAGGGAAAACTAGTTTTGCATGATTCGGATGCCTCTTCTTCTGATGCACAGACTTCAAATGCATCTGATACGGATATTGAGGAGTACCCTGAGCAGTCAGACACTATTCCAACAAAGACACAATTTGTGTCAAGGGGAATCGCTGGAAACATTGAGGCTGGTCCATCAAACATGGAAACAACAAAGAGCAGCAAAAACGCGATTACGAAACGCCTGACTTTGGATGATGCTCTACTGGAAGATGGTTCTGGACCCAGAATGAAGAAGCTTTGTTTACGCCCATATAAGTCATTGCCCAATGAAACTTGCGCGTCAAATAATTTAGCAAATTCCTCAAACTCTGATAATCTGAATGATTCTTGCACAAGTTCCTCGCAGAGTACACAAATTGTCAATTATTCCACTCAAGATCTTCTAGATTCGATTTAAAACAATTGTCAGTACAATTCAACGAAATCTATTATCATGTTTCATTTGATTTCATTGTTGGCGTGATTTTTATGCGTTTTTTCAAGCAAATTCAATATACAGCAAAAGCCCGTTATAGGGATATACTCTTTAATTTTATATGCGACACCTGACAATTGAATGAACCATTCTCCGGGAATTGATTTCGCCCATTATCTCGTAACCTATTTAACCGATAAGAAATTAACTGATATCGTTGGATAGCATATTTTTTTTCCTTAAATATGATATATGACTCGTGATTATCAGATAAACTATTTGCCAGAAAACTATTTTGTCTCTTACCTCGTAACCTAATTAACCGATAAGCAATTAATTGATACCATTTGATAGCATATTTTTATCCCTTTAATTTGCTATATGACTCATGGCAATAGGATGAACCATTCTCCGGGAATTGATGTAAAATTAATCTTCAGCGGTTAGTCGCCAAACTTTGAAACTCTCAGTGTCTCTACTCAGTTGTTATAAGAAAAAGAAGATTGTAAACTTGCAATCTTAGTAAGATGTGATAGACCCAGTCGATACCAAAAGCCCGGAGCCCGTTATAAGGATATTTTTGCGCCAGTCCCTTGAGCCCCCCTCCCCCTCTATAAGGGGCTTTCGCTGTATAAGGAAATGATGACATTAACATATATAATTGGCATTTGTTTTTAACATTTATTTGTTTTCTTTTATAAATGACATTACACTTCACTTATTGATAGCATTTAGTGAATATGAAATCTATTCTTTATGTAATGCATCTAATACTAAATTAACTAGTCGTTTATCATATTGGTACATATAAAATTGTCAACAATTATGGAACATGAAATAATTATGATGGAGCAATTTCTTTGAATGGAAGAATGTTTGTCTCTATTTCTGTCGATTGGAATAATTGTAATTTAGCATATTTCAATGACAATGATTTCGTCAACAAATAAAATTTAAATTAACGGCCCTTTGTCATCTTTGACGGCTTGCTTTTTGACAATTAGCATCGTTCTATAAATTGTTGCATTTTCCGTTGCTGTGGAGGTTGTTTGTGAGCTAAATGTGTGTTTGTTTAATGAAGTGATTCAACAACAAACTGCTATGTTAAGTATGTAAGTCATTGTAACAAATAACAATTACGGCTATTTATAATACAATTGGACTACATGCGGATTTCACGTTTAACATGCGTTTACACGGTTATTTGCAATAGGAGTATGCAGCTTGCGCCATGAAGATATTTACTAGCGTTCGAATATGTCCTAGACGCAATTCTTGGATTTGCTAGCATTTGTACAAGAAATAGTGCTTTAACTAATATGTACTGCGTAGTTGAATTCGTACTCGTACCTTTTCTATTCGCCATTGAAATTCGATATGAATCTTCCAAATATTCATCTTAATCGTAATGATTGATGTCTCTAATGACATGAGTATAACAGTTCATTGGCTTATAGGTAGTTTTGCTCATTTACTTCGATATAACGAATCGCTGAAGCAGTGTTTATATGGATTTCGAAGTTTCGTTCCCAATCCGTACTTGCAACCGTTGTTCCAAAGTATATAAAGTGCAAAACTGTGCAAAATGGGGTTTTTCTTTCATATACAATTCAGTGCGACTTTTAGATTTCGGTCGTTTGGTCCAGTTATGGTTTCCGATTGATATTTCAGCAGTCTATTGCAAGTCATCAGTCGCCTTTGAATTCCCAATGAATTTCGATGAAGGAACATTTCAAACTTAACATCGTCAAAGTTGGCTACTTTGATGCTAGGATAGGAGGGCATAAGTTGAAACGTATAGCTTTCCAGTTGTGCATTTTCCCGGCAAACATAACGAGGAATTGCAGTATCTAGCGATTGACCCAGTTCTTCAAGGCTTCTTCCCAATCTAGAGTTTCCTTGTTGGGTCCACCATTAGGCCCCATTGTTCCCTCGTGCTGCTGCCCTTCGTCGACTGGCATTGCTATATTATCCAACGAACTATTGGCGTACTCCTTGAACTCTTTCGAGTTGCGTCTATCCGACATCTGGAAGGAATCGCGTTGAGAAGCGAGACACAAAGGATTGCTCAAGAACTGACTTGCGCAAAAGGCCCATAATTGGGCGAGTCGTGCAGTTGCTGATGTTGGTGGTTGGCAAATTGTGGTTGCGAGAAATCGCTCGATCGGCGACTTGCTGACCCGCCATTGTACTCCTGGTACTTCCACGCAAAGTTCTGCTGCTGCGGGCAGTAGGTTTGCGGACTCATACTTCCGTAGTTCTGGTTCGGCCCTTGTTCCGGCGGACTTGTGATTGCCTGGCGCGCACGCAGTTCCGCCATGAAATTAGCCTCCTGGGCGTACCTCCGTTGCAATTCATATTGCCAGCCACCATCCGATTCCTCATCGCCATCGTCTTCGAAGTCTGAAAGTCGAAGCGAGTAGATATATTAATTGAGCATGAAACATGTCCATGTCCATGTCCATTTCTAATACACCTACGATTTCTTCAATCTATGTTAATAATAATCAAGTATGAAGCAGTTACACAACAATTAGAACGGATGAAAGGTACATTAAGATGAGAAACCGTTTAATTTCATGCGATTGTTAATCGAAGTGGAAGTGAAATTGTGGCAATGTTCGTTATGAATTGTTACGGGTGAGAGAGAGAGAGATGAGTGAAGATAATGTGGCAGAAACGGAGTGTCATTTCTTGCTGATTCTGCTCCTGCTTGAAATATTTCATTTCATCACTTTGCAAGTTTTGACGTGGTTGTTGTTGGTAGGCAAACTCACCGGGCACAGTTATACGAAATGCCATCTTTCGTCCGAATGGTGTGTCTTCTGTAAGGGTAGTTTAGTGATACAGAGAAAATCGGTACAATCATTCGCATTAGAATATCAAGTAATTGGCAAATAATTGAAGGAGCTTAGAAGATATCAAAGCATTACAGAATATTTCCCCTTCGATTTGTAATTGTCTATCGTAATATTGTCGAAATTTACTTCCGGCCAATGCAACGATAAACAATTACGAGTTAAGGGGATTGAAATTCAAACGTTATCAAAATGAATGAAACGAAACAAACCCACTGAAAGTTGATGTGAATTCGTGCAATTGAGTTGTATCTGGTTGTTGTGTGCAGAAATGTGGAGTTGATGAGTTTGTTTATCAGGTGAGAGCGATTTGCGCGATGGCTCATTGCAGGTGTGAGCTGTTTTCAGTCCGGAACGTGCACTAACTCCTAGAACTAAAGCTGCACAAGGCGATTATCATGAAATGCGTGTATTTTGTCGTGTAGTGTCGTTGTTTAAACAATAGAGTACACTAGTCACAAAGCGACAAAATTCAACTTTCAATACAATACAATAACAAAATAAATACACATTCCTACGGCTCGTCAATGCGTTACAGCTTATTTGAAGCGAAGAGAATCTCATTCGGGATATATAGTAAACATTTGCTTAAAGTAGTGTATAAAATATAAAAAATATATGAAATAACAATAAAGGATATAGAAATATATATATACATAACAAAATCATCATAAGAATCATAACAATAGTCAATGTTTGTTAAGGATCCAATCCATTTGCTTCTCTTTAGCTTTGAGAGTCAGGGTGCAATCTGCTTTCGGGGCCAAAATGCCCTGGCGTACATTTTAAGTTTAGAATATTCTTAATTATGAACTATGTCCATTAATAAAAAAATACGGAGTGCAGTCATTAAGCATGCGTCCATGTTCAAAGTGCTACAGATCCATATTTCTAGCATCTAAGTTCATATTTTCAAAACGTTTGGAATGATACGATGTTTCTATCTTTTGTTAGCAACGTTGAGCTTGCAAGTTTTGACGTTTTCGTAAAATATTATCGTCTCTTGGTGTACATGGAAGTCCAATTAAGTATTCATACCTGAATTTAATTCCCTTACTAAAGTCGACATTGCATTAGTGACCGAATCCGCAGCGACTAACAGGTCATTGCGCAAAGAGCGACCGTCAGGTCCTCCACCACTTGTATTTCCATTGCTTCCTCCTAAAAGCATTTATCTTCATCCGACTGATTCCAATCCACATTCGACTTACCTTTCGCCGCATTCAAATTTCCCGAGCCACCAAACACGTTTCGAGCATCGCTGCCAACGGCAGCTAAAGACTCCACGTTGTTGTGATGTCCTCGCTCGCTTCTATCCAGTGAATTGGTGTTCCCGATCCCTCCCAGCGCCACGGACATGAGCGCTCTTTCCGCTTGCCGTTCATTGGACACGCTGTCTCCTCCGCTGGGACCAGCGCCGATGGGCTGACCTGGTGGATGACCTAGTGGAGTCTGCGGTGCACTGCGGGGTCCACCCTGTGACGATGGCAAAGGTGGTGATTTATTGCTATGTGAGTAAGATGTTGTACTGCGTGGTGGCGATTGGTGGCTCTGTATATAACGAAATCGAAGAAAAAAACATAGAAAAAATCAGTGTTTTGTAGTGTGCTGTTGTCAAGCTTGCAATTGCTTCTCACCTTCAGCATTTTCATTAAACCCTCCAGCTGAATCATCAATTGCCTTCTGGAGTCCTGCAGGGTTGTCAAGTGCGTCTCCAATTCGTCCTTGCGCATTCGTAGTGCTCGCAACTCATTCATCAACGCCGGGTTTTCCACACCGTGGCTTTCCAGCTCTTGCTGCCGCCGCAGACGCGCAATTTCCCGCATTATCTCCCGATTCTTTGCTTCCAACTGCCCAATTAGTTCTCGTTGTGCTCGGGTGGAGTCCATTCCCAGACAAGCTTCCGAAGGAATTCGACCCTAAACATGCACATTTCTGCTCAAACTGCCCATTAATTGTTTAGCAATTATTGGTCATTATCGAGCATTGAAAACAAGCATTTGTTTACTTACAACTCCGTCTGGCGACAGGGAGTGTTTGCGATATCCTGCTCCTCTCTGCGAAAAGCAACAGCAGCAAAAGCACACTTAAACAATATCTGGCTCTATATGCTAGCGAAAGACGCAATACTAAGATAGAATGCAAGTTTCATTCAGTTTATGGGCGTTTCGTGAAGCTCGCCCTTGCCTTTATGGCAAATCTAGAGCAAGAGTGCATCTACAAAGCTTCGCATTTGAAGTGCATGCGAATGAGCTCGACTTACCATTCCGGCACGTTGCTCTTGCGCCAATTTCGCTGCGTAGCGCGCAATCAGACGATGCTCGTCATCTCGTGCACTGTCCAAACTTCTCGCCGTCGATCTGCTGTCCAAGCTGCCCATTCCGTCGTAATGCTGTACGAAATTGTTGCTGTCTGGGAAGCCATTATGCGAAGGCAACGGCGACGGAGGTCTGAATTGTAGAATCAGAATCAGAACAATAATTATAAGGTACTGACATATGAAGGACCCGCATCAATAAAAGTAGCACATTTTTTAAAGAAAACAGGATGCCAAATAGCGTTCAGGACAGATAATTCACTCAACAAACTTTTCAACAATAGTAAAGATACATCAGATAGGAAAACAAA
>JAOEHK010024009.1:7490-26815 GCA_025447835.1 Labidoglobus nevermanni | reverse complement strand
CAGGATTGCGCGAAGGGCGCACTACAATTTCATGGCGGGCGCAGTGGCGCCCGCGGGCGCCGCGTTGCCGACCTCTGGAATACACAGTTCTACAATCACTGTCGAATTTTGGACTCATGTGTGGTATATGATTGAAACCAATTATTTAAATCACTTTCTTACAGTTTGGTATTTCTTGAAAATGTTTGCTAAGTATTCAGTTTTTGGGGATTTATAAATTGCGTTTTAATAGTCACGTAAATAATTATCAAATCTATAATATAATAATTATGTAAATATTGAAGCCAAGAATAATGCATGATTTCAAGAAATCAAAGTTAAATATTGTTTTTCAATTAATGCATGTATCCCGCACTACAAGCAGTGAAACATTTATTCTGAGACTTCTAATGAATACAAATAAAGGGATATGGAGATGGATACTAGCAGAATTTCTGTAAAAAAATTTCTGTAAAATATTGTACCTTCTAACAATTTGGTTTCTATCACACGTCAGAACAAAATCCACAAAGGAATTGCAGAGCTTACTTTAATTTACGATATCCTGAAACAAACACCGTATCAGAAGTTTCTGGAATAGTTGCTATAAGTATAAGAGGAATACTCCTACATTAGAGTCATAATTAAAAATGTATGGTGCACTGTTAATCAAATAGATAGTTTGAAGCCGCATTAAAATGCAAGGAATTCTTCACTGAATGAATATGAAATCATCAGTGATTAGATTAATTTCTTTATTATTAAATTACAGGCCTTGTAAACTTATTTTCAAAATGTCAAGTTATAACTAAATTAAGTATGTCAGAAAATGCAATTTACAATTTTCCATAAGAAATATTAGATTGAGAATTTTCATTAACACTAGTTCAAATACTTTTTTATCTAGTTGTGGACAAAGTTCATTTGTCACTAGAAAAAGATTAGAAGAGATGATAAGGCGTCTTCCATATAGAAAATTAAGAAAAATATTCATAAATATGAAGTAAGAACAATATGAAATATACATTTTGCATACAATCTGAGCGTTAATCATCATACTTGAATATTCAATTGTGGATAATTACACTCAGCGCATTGACAGCGATTGATTGCATCTTATTGTGAGCGTAATTAGAAAATGCATGTGTAATCGAATCGATTATCGATCGATGGCAAGCGATTTCGACTCGCGAATAATTGCGCAAATAATTGCTATTCAACGAATTCGCCAGCTTGGCGTGCCTGCATTGTAAATCTGCTGCAACATTTGCGACTCGCATGCGCTGCAGCGGAGGGCATAATTTATTGTCCGCAGCATTGTGCAAATACAATAAAAGTATCCGCGCGCACGATCGAATTGTAATTGCTAATTACGAATGTTCGCGTCAACGGCTACGTTGAAAACAAACGCATCATTTAAATGCAAAGTCTGAACTATCATGTTGTGCACACAAACTTGACTTGCGACGAATGATTTATGAACTGCAGTGGAAAAAAATACACATTTGCATTTTGTTAACCAGAAAGACTTCAAGTTGATGCCTCCTAGCATGCTTATCATATTGATAACGATTGAACACTGATTAATTCTAATATAACTTTAAAAGAATTATATAATAACTTTAATTTTCTGTTCGACCGGTGCTGAGTTTTAGGAGGAAGACATGGGTACTAAACAGTACCAAAAACAGTAAAATCCAGGCAGTAAAAATGAGGAACAGTCAAAAAAGCAAGAAGTAGGAATTGAACCAATAAATGAATTTATAAAACAGAAAAAACTAGGTTAGTGGGGACACCTAATTCGATGAAATAGCAAGAGAAAAGTTAGAGAGGTATGGGAAAGCCAAGAAAAACATAGAACAAAGCAGTACAAATAATAATAAGGAAAAAAGGGGAAAATGGTAGGAGAACTAAAAAACTAGAACTGAAAAGAGTAGAATTTAAGGGTTTTGTAGACTAAAACTAAAACGAGGACAACGATAATGTAAAGAAAATGAATGGAAATTTATAAAGAACGGCGACGGTGGTACAAGGGAAATAGACAAATAATAATAATAATAAATTGATGTTCGCTTAAGTACAAACAAAATTGAAATTTGCAGAGTGGAGTTGGAAATGTGGGAACGTTCGTAAATTGAGCGAAAAATTGGTTATCTAGTAACCAGCAATAATTACGTCCAATGGAAATGCGAACAAATCTTAGCCAAATGCGGGTAGAAGTCACTTACCAACTTCTCTGAAAGAAGGCAGCTGCTGCCAGCAGGTGATCAAAGAGCAGGAGCCCGACACGCCATGGCATTTGCAGGTTACGCGCGACTTCTTAAGGACAGCCTGCAAGCAAACACAATCATTGAATAGGTGCCATTCAAACAGTCATTGTTTATTGTTGCATTGTATTGACGTGCTCGAACAGAAAGCGAAATTATGCACCAAAAAGAATCGAGCTATTATGGCCGGCCGACGAATTGCAGCATCTCCATCCACGCGCTGACAATTGAAACACATTTCAATCGACTAGCAATATCATTAGCTGTGTGTGACACAGTGATCGTGAATATCTGTGCAAAATAACGACTTGAAGAGCAGTTCTTGAACTAGAGGAGAGCGGGTAAATGCATGCCGAGAGCAATTATCATCATTCTGAATCGTTAGCCTTCGCAAATAGAGCGAATCTGTATCGTCGCATTTATCACTTCTTGCAACGCGTACTTTAGTTATGCTTTCAGGCGCATCTGTAAAACAATGAAGCCAAGATAGGTTAGGTAAGGCGAAACGCATCTGCGAGAAAGTTGCGATTTCAAATTGACAGGATGTCGCAATTTTCCTAACGATTTCCGCTCATTTCGTTGCTCGTAAATGATCCACCAACATTCCTAGAATTGTCGAAAACTCCCCAAATATGATTCATTATTATTAGAGGCTTCTTCCAGCTATTCCACTTGTTTCCAGTTTCTCTCAATTCCGATTCTCGTTGCTACCGCTCCTTTCACCGTTCTGGAAATTAGATTATCTCTCCACTTAATCGTCACGCTTCCTTTCATCATCTTATTTAATGTTGCAATTTTCTGTCGTATTTCTTTTCGTTTTGCAATGGATATATAATGAAGATAATGAACAAGGTAGATTGAAGTCGCAGTGAATTGAAATTTGTTCAATATTTTCAATCGCAATCTGAAGAATTCTTTGCACGGTAATATCGTAATAATTGTGCCCACATTTGCGCAATTTATAGATAAATGTTGAGATAGAGCAAGTTTCAATAAAGTCAAAGTTAACTGCTCACTCAATAATCAAAGTCAATCTGCAGCACGCGTTTAATACCAAAAGTTATTCGCAATTTAATCCGTTTCCTTACGCTCGACTCGGTTATGAAATGATAAATAATTAATAGCAAATGCGAATGACTCCTATCAGTCGATACGAAAAGTGTAAATGATTTAATTGAATCAAGTGGATTTTAAAGAAATTGAAATCACAGCTTCCTTGATATGTACGGCCGGCAGCTGAGGATGTTAGAAGAAGGTAATAAAGCCATTAGCCACATGATGCGTGTGTGCATCAACATCGGCTGCCCACGTGGACAGATTCGATGCGCTTGTAATTATGCACGCAACGATTATAAATTCATCCACGCGCAATTTATCATTGATTTTTATTGTTATCGCCGGTTTGTGTTGGTGGCTGCGGCGTTCAAGCCGTAATTGAAAGAAATTGCACGCAACACACACACGCATTCTCATTTTATTATTATTACCCAGCACCCTGTATACTTAGGCTTGACGGCACTCCTATCTGAGTTGTTAAAATTTAGTAGCTAACTGCCGGCCGTCAAAGAGCAGTAGAATCAAGTTCGATAACGCTAATGATCCAAGACGCTCGAGGGGGTAACTGTGTATATTACGCTCTTATTTATCGATGCCAGAATAAGAAAATCAAACCACGAATTAACAAGAAGAAGAAAAGATGCAAAATTAAAATGATTTTCGGTTGCTCACTCAAGCGATTCAAATTCTTGTCGAATATACAGTGGATCCTCATCTTTTCACATAATTGCTTCCTGAATGTATGCGAAAGCTGCCATTGCAGAACAATGCAAAGGCATTAATCATACGTGAATATGCCAGTCAAAGACTCTTCCTCGATTCCAGATGCGTGTTGCAGGTGAAGTGAGTGAAAACGGAATTTGACTCGACGCTCAGATGGACAGCAGTGCAATAATATTGCAATTTAACTGCCAGTTAGAGCAACAAATTGAGATATTACTGGCGAAGAGTTCGCCATGGCATTTCAAATATGACACTGAGATTCATTAACTTAAATCACTACTCTTAATTAAGTCTGCTATGAAGTACACATGAAAGTGCACCTTGATGGGTTTAGTCGTTATTCGTTCATTCAGGTGAATTGATGTTGATTAGAAACTGTTGGCAAATGCGCAAAAATTCAGATTTCCTTGGTTTGTCCATGGCTCTAACTCGGAAATAAGTCGTTTGAGGGGGGAATAAGGTATCATTATCGCAAATTTTTATTGATTTAGATTTAGAAATCAATAAAAGAAGATTTCCTACTTAGAAGTTGAACGATTGCGATTGATGCTCCAAAGCCACATGAAGCAAGGGTAAAGGTTATTTTCTATTGATGTGGGTGATTTTTCTATGACATATTTTACCGAGTGATTGATCGTAGCGATTTGGGAAGCATTTTAAGTGGCTTCTGCTTCAATACTGGCTACGAAACCGTCTACTAGATATTGATTGTTTCGCTTACCCTTCGTCCTGCTTCATTATTGTGCAGGTTCATTAGCGATCGTCCTTGCTCCTTGGTGCCTCGACGATACTTCCGCTCACGCTCACGAACATCGACGAATCCTTGCGTAAATCTGCAGCAAAACAATACAAATACAATGTGCTCGATCTATTTTAGTTTCTATAAGAGAAACGCTCGCCTCAACATCAACCCACATTTGTCCTGCTTGATAATCGTTTTGATTGACTTTCTATAACACAAAGCGTGTGTGCGTATAATTAATTTCGGACGTCATATGCAATGCTTTTGTCATGCGATTGCGATTCGCCACGCGCGAGGGTCTCAGAAGTCCGTAACGAACGCATTTACCCCTTATCGGGCGCGCATGTAATAAATGTCAGTTTATATTCTGGATTTGCCACCACACATGCGGCAAGTGGCCGACGAACTGAAGGATTGCGTCCACAGTGCGGATGAATTATAGCGCACATAAACAATGTGCGCGCGAGCGACAGGGGTGGTCCTGTCGAGCACAGACAGGCGCATTATCCTTTGCTCGATCCGTCAAATCCGGCCGACGGCTCGAACGCGTTTCAGGTCAGCTCGGTTTGCGACATTTTTATTAATTCGGTGCGTCCATGTGTGGAAAATGCGATGTTATGAGTATGACTCATACGTCTAGGGATTAGATCCTCCAACGCAGCCAAATGACACCCTTGGGAACACGTTGCCGCTGGTTTACTGCCGAATCGTTGGAAAGGGTTGCACCAGCTTAAACTGTCCACCAAGTCATGACTAGGATATCAAAATCGCTCTCCAGGTTTATTTTTCAATAATCGTCGAATAAGTCCTTGGATTTGGATGATGCGGATGCATGGAATTCACTTACTTGTAGCCGTATTCGAGATTGTCGCCGCATCCTCCCCAAACGAACTCCTCGCGCAGCTTACTCGGTCGTCCTTTGCGGCTGCATCCACAGGACTGCAGCTGGCCGTCGCGACACGCACGCGCAATGGCGTGAGTTACTCCTGCTGCTGCTAAGGCATGGGCGAAGGCGCTTTCTCTGCTCGCTAGAAAGGGATAGACATAGAATAATAATTGTTGTATTCGCAATTAAATGTGCTAAAACTATTTATTTGCAGGCATTAAAATAGCAAATGTGGTGGCTGTACTTTTGGCTTCTCTTCTATGCCCTTCCTTTGTTTTTCTTTTAATTGAGACCGCATGGACTTGATTGATAAGACCACGCCGAAACTGTTGCCTGTTTGTCTGCCGTTTACTATCCTATTTTCTGCATTGCTGCTGTAAATATTTGCGCATCCATCGAGCGCTATATTGAAGGAGTACGAATGCCAGCCAGAGTCATGACCGCGGCGCCTTTCAACGCCTCGCGATTTGATTCTGAGTCAATATTTGATCGGATTGTATCGGCGGCCAAATACGGCTCTTCAAACGAGCTGCAACAAAGCGACGAGCAAATATTGGTTGGATCGCGTCTTTGTGACGGTCGCTTGCCGAAAAGCCAGTTTCTTTCTCTATGGCGGCCATTGTTGGCCCAATTTATGGTCGGCCATTAGGCAGACGTTGAGCGAATATTGACGCTTTGATGTCATGCTACGCAAGCAAATCGCGTAACATTTTACGGCGCGGTTTATTGCCCGCCAATGGGCAAATTAATTCAACGCGTTCCATATCAAGTGAAGCAGAACCAAGAACGCTGACTCATTTCACACGTGCTTTGATCGACTGCAAATCTCATTTTCATTTCAAACGGCGCGATATTCGTTCCTGTTGATTTCGCGGCGAGAAGAAACAGCCATTGTGAGGTTAAATGAGGTTGGGTTCGTTTGTTGGTTGGCGCGCGACGACGTAAGAACCACATACACTAAGACCCCGCTTTACGCTGCCCCGTTTAGCGCTGTTTAGCTTTAACGCTCTTTTATTTGGCCAAGGCCATTCACATGAAGTTGCAGAGAGTGTAGGGATTATTTTAAAATTTCTTAATAATTCATTTGTTTTGCTTATTCGCTGCAGTATCGAAACCTGCCGAGAATTATTAAACAAACAATAAGAGGTTTTGGGAAGAAATATAATGTCATAGATGCAATAGAACACATAGGTCTTTCTGGAATGAAGTAACACGAGAGTCTTTTAAAGGAGCATGGAAAACATATGGCCAGATCTAACCAGGTAGAAGGACAATAGGAACTCGTCTGTTGGTATGAAGGAAATAGTCGAAATTGTAATACAAATTGGCTTAGATGGAGCAAATGTGGAGAAGAAATGAAGAATGAAGAAATTTCACAAGCACAGAAAGTTTTCAAAGGAGCAGCTTAAGTAATAAGTAGACAAAAATACGAAACTATTGAACATAGCGATTCTAGTGAAGAGCAAAGAGAAATATCCACAGAATTACTAAATATGTACTAGTTTAGCGACTATAACAGAAGTTATGGCTCAGTTTGTCGCAAATGATATGCACTGATAGGAGCTAAAAAGCTTGATGATGAGTCATGCTTAGATAATGAAACATTAGAATTTTTCATTGATTTTGTATCCGACGTTCCCCTATCCCTATGGTTTACATGTTAAAATGACCCCGTTTAACGCTCAGCTGTGCTGGAACGTATCAGGAGCGTAAAGCGGGGTTTTAGTGTACCGTAATTTATCGACGGTCCCAACGTGTTCTTGCCGTCGTCCAGCAGGGTGCAGTTCCATCGGCGATGCTGGAACTGCGTCTTGCACTCGGAGAGCGCAAGACGCGCGCCCATCGAGACGGGCAGCATGTGATCGGCGTACAGCTTGCAAATGTTGCTCTGACCGGCGCTAAGGCCAGGCAGGTATCGGCACTTTGGCGCTTCCTGACCGCCGCTTAGCAGGTCGTTGGCAATCAGACCCATTCGCCTAGAAATCGAAGCAAACTTCTAGAATTTGAATTCGAGATGCCAAAAAGAGATGGCGCTACTCGCATTTCAACTTGCTTCCTTGTGCAAACGCAACGATTCGTCAGGAGCGATGCGGAAATGCGATAAGTGCACATTGGTCTGGAGGAGGAGAGAATTGTGGTGGATATGAGTTTGTTCGGCCGTGGCCAGTTGTGCATTTACAACAGCAACAAATCAAGCAGGAGGCGAAGAATTCGCAGCAAATGCTGTATTTGTCTGGGTTGCATCGAAATCGTTTACGATTGGACGTTCCTCAAACGCATTTCAAAGCCGTTTTGCGCTGGCTGGAGAGCGGACAGATGAGTAACGAGCGTGCTCTGAACGTCGTGCTTAAAATTCAACTAAATTGTACATATTAAGCTCTTTATTGCTATTGTGCGGCACCCGATTACTTATTGCCTGCCAGCCGCCCAGCAAGTCAATAAACCGATGTCCAAAAATCTCTTTTGATCACAATGCAAGCAAAGTGATTCAAAAGTGATTCGAGAGACATTCGAAAATGAGAAAAAAAGGCAGCAAGTTTACGAAATACAGGAGTCATTTTTGGAGATAGCAGTTATATTGAAACACGTTACGTCAATTAGTGGCTAATAATTAATCCAATAAATAGGTTAATTAAACCCCGTTGCTTCTAAACGTGCCGTGAATCTTTCAATTTCGTTAAATATGTTTGTATAACTTCAAATTGATCATAAATCGTAACACTTATCGTAAATTATGGGTTTGAAAATTTTAACTTGTCAATCATTAATCGATCAATCAATCGATGCATGATTTTAGAACGTGCGATTGCAACATTCTCATTAAAACGATGTCCAATATTGGCGATTTGAAACGCAATTAAAAGATAGCGTTGCAATCATGATGATAGGATGAGAGAGAGTGCAACATACAGCCAGGAGCCGTTAGGTGTCGATCTGCGCGCAGCTTCCACCAGTGATAATGCAATTGCGAGGAAAACGAGGCGTTTGAGGAGATCGCAGTGCAGTTTTCGCCTAAATTTGCTCTTGTGTCCGCTGTCAGCCATTTCTCCGATGAGAAACGAGTTGTTTGAATGGGTTCTAGAACAAATCGGGAATGATTCATTATACGGCCGGTGATTCTCCTCTTGGTGACTGTATTTCCAAGATTTTCGCTCCGCTTTCTGTGTCGCGTAATTGTGGAAGCAAATCAGTTTACTAAACTAATTGCGAGTAGTAGCTTTGCACGCAATCACGTTCCAAAGCTGCGACTAACAATATCTGAATTGTTATGGGGAAACTTATGCTGGTGGGAAGAAAATGAAGAAATAAGAGCGAAGCCGAGTAGCATTGCCGCATTTCTGTAGAAACGCGTATTTTAAATGGTTACAACTCCCATTAGCGCTGCTGCAGCGGATGCTGCACGTTGTTAAGGACCCGCAGGTGCGCAAGCCGAAGAAAAGAAATGTGAAAGTGCTAATCGTCTTTGATTTCGATTAACTCTAACAATTCTTATGTTTAGAAATTAATATTTCAAGTTTAAAACTCTTCCATCCATTCATCTAGAAAAGACGAAAGTCATTGACGAAGTTTAAATTAGTATGCAAATGCAAATGATGCAAAGCGCAATAAATATTTAAAAAGTAGACATTTCCTCACAGTCAAAGAGAGAGAGAGAGAATCTATTCATAGCTAATGTATGCCTGACGATTGAATAACTTTGCTACTGGCTACCATGTTTTTTCTCGTATGGACTAAAGCACACTTTGAATTTTCCATTAAGTTGATCTCAATAATTAATGCGCTTCGTTTACCAAGCGGGCAACAAGTATATTATCATAAAGCAAGACGTAAATGAGATGTCGGTATAAAAATTATTCGAATGCGTGCATTTGTTCATCATTCGTCAAAAAACGTAAATCGCTAGCGTTCTTATTTGACTGAGGAATTCGCGATAACTTTTTGCTGCTGCCGCCCATTGTACAGTTAAGTTAGCAGCACTAATATTAGCCAGTCGCTTCATGCATTTGCAATAGTTACGAGTTACGGCTGCAGTGAGCGCGAACTTATCAGCAATAGATCTGCAAGCAGCTGCAGTGAATTTCGATTCTTTCAATCAATCGCTCCCACTGCCATCTTCCGGCACATTCGCCGTAAATGTCATCGCGAAGCGAGCAATTTGTCTCGCTGTGATGCCGGATGAAATGAAGATCTCTCTCAATTGATCCGCCATTAAGGAGCAAATTTATGCGCACATGTTTACCGGGAGTAAGTGATGCGTATCAATTAGTCGCTCGCGATTGCAGTGATTAGCATGCGAGCATGTTCGATGACATGCGGCGATACGAAAATATTGATATTGCCTCAAATTGCCGGCGCACGCCAACTTGATGCGAGGATTCATACGGGCTGCCAAGAAGTGCAAGGATGACGAGAATGCAACTACACCTATACCCCGATTTCCGTATCGTGCAAAAAAGTAGCTTGAATAGTGATTGAGACGAATCGCTCGCTGACTGGCTTTGATTGACTCCCCATTCGCGTCCGATTGAATTTCAATCATGTCATCGGCTGTGATGCTGTCTCGAGATGATTGCGGCTGCTGCAAGTAATGGCAATGAAACGCGCAGCCTGCCACCAGCAGCGATGTGCAATTTCGATGATTTATCGTCGCCAATAAATACAACAAGTGCGTGTAATTGAATGGCATTGCGTGCGATCCGCAACTGATTTACGCGCTCTCGCAATTATCGTCAGCAGGACGTTTAATGGCCGCTAGATGTCGTCGCACAATTTAATTATTAGCGAATATCAATTGCACGCACGCGCAATGCGATTAAAGCCGCTTCCGCTATCGCATCCGAGATGGCAGCGCATGCAAATGATGGCGAACTTACACGATGATCGCAAGTGGCGATCTCCGAAATTCGCAGATGCATTCATTGAGAGCGCCGCGCAATTGATTCACTTGGGCATTATCGGCATGCGCTTGCGGCTGTCTTCGGCAGCAGCGGTCGGTCGAGTCGGCGCCTTTAATCAGCGAATACCGACGCACGTATGGCACTCACGAAGAAGACACATCAAAGCCGCGATCGCCGCCACGCGGCATCCGATTGCGAAATTAATGCGGCTGCAAACGAATCTATTCACGAAAATGCGAGTAAAAGGGCTCTAATTGAATCTGCCGCCGAATCTAAGCGACATCTATTTAATCGCACCGCTGAATGACTGCTCTTGGCCGGTGGGCTCGCTCGCTTCGCAGACCGAGCTGCTAATCCTACGAAGCTCGCCGGCAGACTGGCATGAAAGTTCCTCCGGAGGAGCGACTGCTAGAAGCCCAGATGCCGGCTGCTGCTGGTTGTGGTCGAGCGCAAACGGGCGCGATTCGGTTGCCGATGGCGGCGGTCTTCACCGGCCTCATCATCATCATCAACGTTGTGGCCATGGTCATTAGCTGCACTTTTGTGTTCGCATTCGCTAATCGCACCCTGCGTTTGATTACTGGACCTTCCAGAAATCTTGAAAGTCTTGTGTCAATTTTGATGAGAGAATGGTATTTTTTGAGGGTTTTGGGTGATTGTGGTGCGTTCTAAAGCCGACGCTGCGCAATTCGGCTCAAATAGAATGGGCACATTTGTCAGATGTGCATACGCTCACAGCGGCGGTTACCCCTTTGTTAGCTCCTGTTTGCAGGGCAATAATTAGTTATGCTGTTTTGAGTGCATGAATGGCGAAGGGAATTTGGGGTGACCGGATATGTGGAGAGCCGCCAAAAGGCCTGCCACAGCAAGCGCAATCTCCACCTGGCCCTCATTGCTTCGACAAATATTTCGTCTTGCTAGAATTAGGACTGAATGTGCCTAATAACTCACATGCGTCATTGATTTCCGTGTTCTTTGGAAATCTTATCCAAATTTGATGTTTTCGGATTCAGTTTCTAGCAATTTTTTGCACATGTTAGATTCAAGTAGCAGCTTCTATTTTGTAATAATTAAATCTAAGCATTGTGTTAGTTCCCAAGAAGCAGATCATCATCTGGACCAGGCACGACCAACCCACGGCCCATGATGGTCACTACTCATTGATAAAATAAATGTACATACAATCACAAAATGAAAATATTGACGTGAGCATTTTCTGCGTAAAGAGGATGCTGAAGGCTGTGTCATATTTCTCGTCTTTGATGCTGCCGACAACAGTCCCATTAGTGTTGTTTCCAGAAATGATTGCGTTAATTGTTTGTCGCCCTACTCATTTTTACGGCTTTCCACAAAATATTCCCATTAGAACACACTTTCCGAGAATTTCCGGTCACCACATCCATGAAGTATTTCCTGGTATATTTTATTGCCTTTTATTTTCGTGATAATTGTCATCGAGTATTTCCCGTGCCTCACCAGGAGAATTAGTGTAATGTCAATATTGATTAATTCGCGTCTTCGTTCATTAGCTACCTCCTGGATATTGATGTTGGATTGAGTAAACTCGGGTAAATCCTATTTGCTTTAATTTGCTATCTGCTTGAGAACGAGTTGTGAGACTGTTCTCTACCTGTCTGCCATCCCTTGCAAGGTAACTGTGCAATCTGTTCATGCAGTAAATCGGTGCTGGTGAGCAGTGAAACGTCCGATCCGATTCATCACCATTGACAGGGCATGTGGTTTACATTAATCTCAACTTGCCGCCGCTCATAATAGTACCTTCATTGCGACTATCGTGAGGCTCACTCCTCTTCGTGCCACTGCGTGTGTCCGACAGTCGCGTGTTGCAGTAAAGCACGACAGAATCAAGTTCCTCCAAACCGCCAATTGCTGACTTAGCCTGCGATCGTACTAGAATGATTTCAAAAGCAGCCTGCAATTTGAAACCAATTCGAATTGATAAGAAAACCATTTTTACTCTGGCAAATCACGCTTAATCAACATCTCTGCAGGAAACAAGGTGGGCATTATACAGTGAGCCCTCGATTTTCGCAACAGGCATGCTTCATGGGAGTGTGTTTTAAAGTATATATACGAGGATAAAAAATGATTTTTAGAAATGTGGCCGTCTGTATTAAAGACATCAATGACATGACAAAAACGTCGGACGGAAGTTGAACTGCAGTGAGCCAACAATCATAGCGAAAGATACTGCTTTTCAGTACTCGAATCATTGCCGTCATTATCGGATGCAGTTTGCTGCTACAAAATCAAATAGAAACGCGATTGCTAATCACAATGAGGAAGTGCATAAGGAAGGTAGTTCGGATAGGAAAGATCAGCAACAATTTGCACTGCTATCCAATTAGTGGATGCACATCCTTGTTCAAATGGTACCAAAGTTGACCTCGGCCACAGCAACAAAGGGCAGACAACATTTGTCAGTCAATCAATTGGCAAATCAGTCTCGGAATCTCGAATTGATCCAAGGCTTTCATTTCAGTTGACTTTCAACTTTTTTCTTATGGTTTTTAATGTCCCTTTGACATTCTGACATGCGATTTATAGCATTATTCAAGGACTTATTGCAACGATTCGGCGCTGCAATTGCGTGTGCAAATGTTGTAATTGGCGCAAAAAGTGAGTGAAACGCGCATTGCAATCACAATTTGCATTGTGCAAACAATGGTTGAATTGAATCAATTGCAGAGATCGTGATGATGCGTCCGTTCTAAGTTGTTTGTGTTTGCGCGTTCGTGCGCCCCGCTTTCGGACGTGATGATGATTATTTGCGTAAATGATTTCGTTGTGTTCCACCCATCGCGAATGCAAATGCGATCGCGAAATTACTACCTATAAATCGTCTTTAATTCGCTCGGCCTGGCGCTGCTACATATTCACGATATCCTCGTGTTCCATCATGAATGCAGCAAAAAGAAGGAGCTAATTGCGTTAAAACATTGTGCGTTTGCTATTGACTTTGCCATTTTTGCATGGATATTACATTTGCATAGATTTGCATTTTCATTGCTGCACGGGAAAGCGCAACTCGATGCTTCGATTTCTATTTATTTTCATCAATAATTGGTTAATTAAATATGATATACAATCGCATACATTTCAGAATATTAGGCGTTCAAATTAAATTGCTGGTTGCTTGATGATAATCTCATTAGTCTAATTCTTCGTCAGTTGTTCATCAACTTATAATTATATACCAGTTGTTCAGCTTGATTTAACAGAAGATGACTGATTATGAATCTGATTGACTAATAAATTTAGTGGTTTTCTCATGAGTGAGAAAAAGTATTAATGATAGAAAGTATAATTGAATTCTTCAATCATCAGTTTCATGCTTTCCAGTCACCATACGCACCATACGCAGTCTTCTATTAATTTCTCGCCAATTAAACTGTTCGCAATAAACTAGAGGAAAGGCCAAAGTCAACGCACGTGACCATGAGGCACAAGAAATTCATGTGGGCAATTGCCATTTGTCTATTCATATGCAAATGTTACCGAATGCAGTGCATTTGCGCCTCCGCCTTTTGGGCCATACGCCGCCTGATTATGTATTGTTTCGAAGCGCCACAATGCGGGTCGCAACACCTCGAATAAATGATCTGCGCTTGCGTCTGCCAGCATTTCTAGATGATTAAAGCCGCCATCATCATCAAGGCGATGAAGAAGTAGTTTCGGATTATTTGAGACGAATCCGGTATGCGCAACCGCATTAGCTAGCAATTAATTTACGTAGTAGGCATTCACTTGTACGACAATTGCCATGAAAACTATTCGTCATTATTAATTACCGGTTCGCTGCAGCAGCAGCAACGCGAAAGCAAATTGCGCATGCGTATGGCTGAAGACCTTCAACGCAGTGAACCTAAATGAGCGATTGCGTAGAGATGCCTGTACTGCAGGTTGGGAACTGCTGCATTAAACAATGCATAAACAATGCGCCAATCTGTCAATAATACGTAATGAATGTGCGTTACCGAAACGCGTGTGGTCGGCGACCCAATTCGCAATCTTTCTGGCCTCCCTCTCTCGTCTTTAATTGATGCCGCTATTAATTAAACACTGAAATGGTTATGGTAAACGCATGCAACGGTATCCTTGTTAAACCACGCACGAATTTAATAAAGTGCATGGTTTAATGTGGTAGAGCAACGCGAATCACGGAAAAGTGAGATTAAGTTGTGATAGGAAATGGTTACGATTCTTTGCTAGATAACAAACCAATTGTTAAACAATTTTACTTTGACTTAATGAGAGAATGAATGAATTTATTCCGATCTGGTCGTGGTTTCAACTAAGGAATTAATTCAAATATCATATTATGTATTCGAGCGTTGCGGTGACGTGAGTCGATATTTTAATACAGGGAATACCCGGAAGTAGATTTGCTATTGCTTTCTACAGTTTGTTAAACTCGTTTATATTGTCCGTCTGCTATGGGGAATATTTTAATAGGGTTTTGTTGAAGAATATTTTCAGTAATCCTATAATCCTATATCATCCTATAACGTATTCGCGGCAAATTTGTGCAACGTATCCGGAAAATGCGGAGACTTTAATGCATGGAAGTAAATGATTTCAGTTGTTTTAAACTTATACGATATTCTGAATAAACCAGGAATAGGTTTAATTCTTGTAAGAGAGATTAATGTAGAGCTTTCAGTATTCACAAGTAAGAATGAAGCTCACATCCGTCGTGTGGGTTTCGGTTATCTATTAGCGTTGCATTGTTTTAATGAATTATCATAATTGCAGAAACGTACGCCTTGTGCGCATCCCAAGAAATGAATAGAGCTATTGTGAAATTCAATATTTTGCGCAAAAGTGATTTCAGAATAACTAGATAAACGATGAAGACTCAAGCCAGTAATGGGTCCATTGTCATCAGCCTATTTCTCCGGAAAATGCAAATTAAAGCTAACTTTTTGCCATATTTTCGTACAATAGGATAACAGAGTGGCTCAAATTGCCTGTTATTGACGCTCACAAAGGTTTCATTGTTCAGCAATCAGAAAAAGACGAAACCACGCGAAGATGTATTTGTAGGCGAATTATTAATGATGTGATGCTTTTTCATGCACCCACTCCCTTACTCTATTGTTTCTAATTGAAGATTGATTTCGAATTTTAATTGAATTTTATGATCATTGCAGCGACCTCTTTAACACAATTGATGAACTGCTGGACAGGGCATCCCTGGAATATAATAACATAAAGCGATAATTCATTTGTATTCCACACATTAACAAGTTTTTCCTGTTAGTATTCTAAATCCTTGTTTGTCAATTAATTCATAGATTTTCTGCATTAATCGTAAAGCAGATTTCTGCCGCTATCTCTTCACGTCTGTTGCGACTATTTCAAATTTGCTCAAATCTATTAATTGACATATTTTAAATAGTATTAAATTTATTATAAATGGCAAAATGTTAATGATTCAATAGGCAATAGTTGTCAAAACAAAGAAATTGAAGTTTTCGTCTAACTTTCATTCTGTGCAGTTATAGCCTTGCTCTACAGATGGCGCTAAGAATACCGCACAAGAGGAATAATCTAAGAGCGGATTTTAGTGCAATGCGATAATTAGCAATGCATGGGAAAGGATATCTTTGACAATGACTTATTACACAGTCCTGGATTCCTTAATCTAAATTTATTTATTTTCATCGGCTTTAAAATGTGGCAGACGCCCAGCACGCAGCCGGTATGCAAACAGCTACCTATAAATAATTGTCATAAATCATGATTGCGACGCACTTGCGTCATGTGTGCAATCCTCGTGCACGCCAGAAACGAGACTTTGGGCAGGTGAATTGCATGCGAGTGCGACGGGCACACGAGCAGGAAGCGCTCGAAAGTTGATCATTTCACGCATTCAAACGAAGCGGATTAAATATTCCATTCTCAGCGCTCCCTGTCCCATTTCTATTGTACGTACACGTCCTCCTCGCAGCACATGACATCATTGCATAATTGAGCTGACGCAATTCATACTTTATTAGCTGCCCTAGAGCTAAGCGGATGTTGCTCGCTGCGAAGAATGCATTTATTGGTTATGTCTGCTTGCCAATTCAAGCTGCCGTAAGCTAACAACTAATCGAACTTAACCTAACCTTTAGGGGGCAAACTGATGCATTATTACAAAGAAACCAGTTCAATCCAAACTAATTTTCTGAGCATTTGCATTGTGGTTTATAGCGAAATCAGTTTTCTGCTTTAATTTCTCGCCTTTTATCATTAGTTGTAACAAACTCTGAAATTTGAAAGAATATGTAAACAACAATTGTTTGAAATACCAAAAATGCGTTTGATCATTGAAGCGAACAAGCAAAACAGAAAAATAAGAAAACCTAGGTTTTCCTCTACAGTAAGTCTCCATATTCGCAGGTTTTCTACTTGCGGGGCGAAGAATTGAGACCAGAACGCAGTACTTATTACGACTACTCTTATATAAGGTTTTCTTGGAAAATTTGACGACTTAATATTCGCGGTTTCCGTATTCGCGAGAAATTTGTAAGACTCTGCCGCATTTCCGATCATTGCGGGTTGGGTGTCTGAACGATCGGTGTCGAATCAATTTTATGACGGCAATAACACAGTGGGCACGTTAAGAAATCGTCCAATGGGGCCGTAATCATTGGCGTTAGAGGAAGGAAATTTACAACGGCGGCAAATCGCACCAACTTGTAAGAGTTTGTAAGTTCTGAGCGAAAACTCGGCGGCGAATTCCGTGAAGCCTATTCGGCCGCCGAGGCCAGTAATAATCTACCTGCGTTCGGATCGTTTACGACCCTTTTTCGACAAGTTTCTAGCAACTTGGCGAGACCGAAATGCGAGGCGCAAAGAAGCCCCAAATGATTTTAGAGCAGATCTCTGCTCGTTCTTCTCGTTGGTGCGCATTGCCAGAGCGATTCGAAATTGCAAAAGGGAAGATTGGGTAGAGCAGGTAGACGAGAGCATTTATGATTTGCATGAGGTGAAGCACCTTTTTCGAGGTGCCATCTAGTCATCAGTGGCGGAACAAATTTGTTTCGACGCCGACGAAACAATTTGAGTACTGCTGCTTTTCAGGGGGTACCTGGACTAGTTGCAGCACAAGAAGATACCCGCTTATTGTAATCCGTTCGCATTCGTGTCGAGTTTGTAATAGATTTACATCGGGTTTACGATCCGATTTTCGGCATGTTTGTAGTGCAAATGCCATAAATGCGTAGGTTGTTGTCCATATTATCAGCGCATTATCGACAACGATTCAAATTGCCGCTGTATATTCATAAATACGCCATAAGGGCGCGAACTAATAACTCTACGACCTCTTCCAATTGCCCAAAAAAAATGATGCAAGCACAGACCTTTAGTTTGCTCAGATACCCAGGAGGGGAGGGAAAATGTTAATTTTGACTTGAAATCAAGTTTTCTTATTCCCAATTTCGACATCGCAGTTTCATTATTCGCGGATTACCCAGAAATTGGTATGGTACCCGCTTATTAAGGGAAATACTACGATTTTGTTGAGGAATTGTCTTAGTTTTGCATTTAGAAGGGTTTTCTAATTGAATTATGACTTGACAATCGCGCCAAATATGAAAATGTATCCTCAGTTAATACGGAGACTCTACTGTAGTTGAAACTAGAACAAGGCTGAGAAAACGTAGCGTGGAAGCACATGTATGTATTTTTAATTAATGAATTTTAATGTTTCGCTAATAATTCACATCGGATTACGGGCAAATCTCGCCGGCTGCCATTTTCACGCCCCAAATGTTTGCAACTGCATCGACCTAACACAACTTTTCACTTTGCATTCGAATTTTTTGTCGCTGTTTTGTTTTCGGCGAATATTTGCGTGTAATTGGAAATAAGTTCTAATTACCGCTGTTTTGCTGCTACATTAATTTCGCATTTTTTCTTCATATTTCTCGGTTTTCTACGAGTTATTTTGTATCGAACGTTGCTACAAATTCCCAATAACATCAATTTTCATTCTGGTGTCGATTTTTTCAATCCGCGAATAGAAAACCTGCGACAATTGAGATCTTACTGTAGTTTTTGCAATTCGAAACGCTATCGGTGATGTTTTAATTATCCATATTTTTATTTGCAAATATTGCAATTTTTCCATTAATCCATTAACGAAAATGGAATTATTTTTGTTTTCAAATTGGGCTATATATTCATATATATTAGTGTCCGATTTCGGATCATAGAGTTGGTAACTCGTAACTCCACGTGAATGATTGCTGGTAAACAATCGCATGCGAATGTAGGTACCTCAAGGTGTTGATCAGTCTAATGGTCAACCGACAATGGGGCAGCGATAAAACATCCCTTGTTGGCAATGCGCTACACTCAATGAAGTCATCGAGTGCGAACTCGCGCCGCAGCTCGCGGTGGCGGGCGATTGTAGGTGCGATTATTAGCACACTTTGCGTGATTTATACGCGATGCGTCGACATCCACGTGCCTACCAGCAGCCGACCTACCTATCTACGTGCCGCCGCCGATGGGTGGCCGGCTAACGATCCGCACGTTTCCCAATCGCGCCCACCACCAACACCATCATTATCATCATCATCATCATCACAATTGTCGGCGCCGTCGTCATCGCCATCATTCCGTCCGCCAACTTGTTGATTATCCCTTTAATAATCCACGATACGGTGCGCACGCGGGCGCATCCGCTTCACCCCCTCGCCGGCGTGCCTTTGGCGCGCGTCGTTCGCTTTGTTTATTCGCTTATTTGCTGGTGCAAC
>JAOEHK010023788.1:0-18243 GCA_025447835.1 Labidoglobus nevermanni | reverse complement strand
ATATGGCAACAGCGGCAATCAGGCCATGGTTATACAGAACGATACTGTACTCCTATGCCAAATTGATGATAAGGGCTTATCACCAATTAATTATTAGCTCCTTAATTTGATTGGCCTCTTCATAGGGTACTTCTTTCACTAGTTTCAACCATATTAGTCACCTAAAATCCAACGCTCTGTGAGGGATCGAACCCAAACCTTTCGGTTCGCAATCAAACGTTTTACCTCTAAACTACCAAGCACTTTGCTGTTAATGTATCTTCTCTATTCTATTATTACTAAAAGGAGTAATTCTATTTCTTGTAGTAGTACAATCTTCTAATTTTTACATATTTTCCACCGAAATGCTTTTTTCTTTCTTTATTTTTGAACTAATTTCTTTGAATTCTGTTCCAATAAAGTCACATTATATGGCAACAGCGGCAATCAGGCCATGGTTATACAGAGCGATACTGTACTCCTATGCCAAATTGATGATAAGGGCTAATCACCAATTAATTATTAGCTCCTTAATTTGAGTGGCCTCTTCTTAGGTTTCTTATTTCACTAGTTTAATCCATTTTAGTCACCTAAAATCCAACGCTCTGTGGAGGCTCGAACCCAAACCTTTCGGTTCGCAATCAAACGTTTTACCTCTAAACTACCGAGCAATTTGCTGTTAAGATATATCGAAATGCTTCTTGTCAAATCTTCTCTATCGTATCATTAATAAAAGGAGTAATTTCAATTTTGTAAAGAATTGTATTTTATCATCTTTTCCACTGAAATGCTATTTCTTTATTTTTGGACTAATTTCTTTGAATTTTATTCCAATAAAGTCACAATATATGGCGACAGCGATACCAAATTGATGATAAGGCAAGGAGGACGACGCCATTCGACAAATATCGTCATCAAACAGTTTCGATTGCAACGAGTGGAGGCATTTGCGATGCTGATAGGCAGATAAGGTGCGTGGGAGCGCGCGTCGAACGTGAGAACGTCAATATTGGAATTGGCATTTCGTCTTCGTCCGGCAGCCGTGGTGCGCTAATTAGGAGCTCGCGTCCGGCGCTCGTGTAATCAGTTCGATTGCCACCTTGCCGCCGCTGTAATTGTCGTGTCCGGCGCAGATCCGCGCGCCGCGTCCTTCCTGTAAATGTAATTAATTGCTCGTTCGGCTTGCGCGTCCAATCAATTCAATTACGCGCCGCGATTAAACGCAGCCGGCGCCCTCCCGCGGCGTGCCTGACAGCCGCCGCTTTCTCTCCCATTCTTGCTGCGCAGACCAGTGGTACCCAAACTCAATCGACCCCAAGTCTATCGCCGCCCTCTTTATGGGACTTTGGGACTTTTTGCCACTGAAATCGCCCAATTCAACCCAATTCGAATGAAATTTCCGCAATTTGCCTTTGTCTTTAATTGCCATCTGCCACCATTCCAATATGTCTTCTACATACCACAATACTTCATTGCTACTGGGTTCCTAAATAATTCCAAACACACAAATGACGGAAAGTTGATTCTATAATATTTGAGACTGAGTGAGAGATGTTTCCCATGTTTTATCTTAAGAATATTGATGGAATATTCAATGGGGGTTGATGAAATTTTGCTGAAATGTGTTTGGAGAAAAATGATGATCAAGTTGTCACCTCCAAATGTTCTAAGGTTAAATTGCTGATTCAACGGAGGCATTTTATCCATTCTATAATTAAAAAATTGATCTACACAATATTTAATAGTAGAAATAATGTTATGGCTAGTAGCCAGATAAGGGTTAATATCTAACACTCTGTAATTTCGGCCAAAATATGTTATTAATTCTATTAGAATTTGGATCAATTGAGAATACCGTTTGAAATCTTTGTTTCAAGTTCACTGAACAAATAATCAGACAAATTAATAAATCTATCATGGAAAATAAAATGTGGTCGAACTAAGGGCTTATGTATTTGACGCTTAAATTGTTGATACTACATTCATGATTTGGAGGGGTTAATTCTGGTATATATTTATGATAGCGGAGATAAGCAGTATTAAAGAGGTTGAGATCTGATCTCAGAAATTGAAATTCCGAACTTTTACGCAAACAAATCAGAATGCGAAGAAAGATCGCTCAGATTCCGGATATCGGAAGGGCGCAAAAGTCGCACGAAATCGTAAATATTGACACGCGGCAAGAAAGGGGAGCAGTGGGATGTGACATCAATTAGATTATCGTCGTCGCGATGGCACCACCTGTTGGTGATTGCGGTATCAGCAGCGTGGGAAAAGGCGTTGGGCGTCGCGATAGCAGACGCAGACGCTGGATATCGGTTGCGCACAAAGGGCGCACCAAAAGCGGCGGCGTCCTTAATCGGCGGCATTCTGCGCGCGCGCATTTGCGGCTAATTTACGATCCGTCCGCAATGGACGTCGCGGGTGGGTCGCGGGAGGGACGCGGGTCGCGCAACGGTGCGCGCAAACATGTCATCGACTTGCAGATGCTGCACAAAGACGCCGAAGTATTTGTACTTTGCATTTATTGTCGTCCGCCCGGTCGGCTGCTGCTGCTGCTGCTCGCTTCAATGATCGATGAAGACGATGAAGATGATCTCGATCGCTTTTTGCATTTGCCGCTCAATCTCCAACTCGTTTCCTAACCACGGGCCGGATTTAGGAGCGATGTAGCGATAAACCAGAGCTAGGCAACCAACTGCTCAACTCCAAAATTGCGCAGTTGATTCGAAACTTCTGATTCAAGAAAATTGCTATTGCTATTGTAGCTAAATCCAGCACTGTTCGTATCGCTGAACTAGATGACCAAATAAGCATGACCAAGTATTTATTTGATGGCGATCAGTTGCAGAAAATGGGGGTGCAACCATGGCCGTCAATCACATGAAACAATTCCAGGCAAGATGATAACTTATGCAAATCTGCAAATGCGATTTCCGCAGCTTTGCTGACAAATAAATATGAATGCCGGGCATATGCTGAGTATGTAGGTGTGCGGAATTCGCAGGACAGGTTAAAGAGGAATGAATGTGACGGCGAGCGGTGGATAAATAACGATTAGAACACACACATTTCATTCTTGCATTCTAAATCTTAATATCTCCTCTTTGAATATGCGCTGAAGTCATTTTGTACTATTCCTGACAGCCATTTCCTTTCAACTAGAGGGAAACATATTAGGTGACAGTATCCTTTAGGGTATTGACCAATTTACAATGAGATACAGGATTTATTTATTAAAACTACTATTTGATCATCTGCCCGTCCGCAAAGTGTTTGTCTTTTCGCTATAACTTTCGAACCATAAGGTTCCTCCAATTTTCCTTTGCGTTATCGGTGTCCCAGGATAAAAGATTTAATGCGATTTTATAAGAAAATACAAATATTGGGACAACACTGTAGTTGAACCAAGTGTTTCAAACACCTGGAATGCTAAAGTGTATTATTTACACAACCGTAATTATTACAGATGTTCAAAGTAGAAGCGGAAGGCATGAGGAACAGTTACCTGTAACTTTATCCGTCAATGAGAAAACGCCGCGAGCTCAGAAAGCATTTACTTAATTAATTGACAATAAATGCAACCGAATGCACGTTAAAACGGCATCAATGCGAATAAATCCCCTGCGATTTTTGCGTTTTCTATGGAATATTGCAATTTATAACCAGTTGGCTAGTTTATTCGCCTTGTAGCTGCTATTTGCCCATCCATCAAATCCACAAACATCGCTGATCCACAAATGATTCATGACCAATTTATTTGTTTACTAACAATATGCAGTTTGCCTTGCAATTTACTACAATTAAATTTGCTACAAACCAGAAAAAAAACAAGCAGAAAAATGTCAATCCTCATTAACATTTTAGTAATTAATGGTGTATTTGTTTTAAAAGTATTTTCGACTATCCAGAATTAATGTCCTGGTTGTGCCATCACACGGTTAAGTTACGAACTTGAAATTTTCACTCACAGAAAACTGTAATCTGTACTTACAGGTTTCTATCATTGTTCAAATTGAATTTCAAAGTTAAAGTAGCAGGAAAATGAATAAAGGATGCAACAATGTGAAAAAACAGAAGCTAGACTTTTTCTTAGAAAAGCGTTTAATTTTGTGTGTATATTAAACTAAAGAATCAAAAATACTAGACGAATGGGCATAATAAGATCCATGGCACAAATTTAACGTAAATTTTACGAATTTCAATTGGGGCCATCTCGGTATTTGAATAATCGTTCAGGTCCAATCACTTTAACGACCCTATGGGAAAGCTACAAAGTTAGACAGAGTATTGTTACTATAGTTTGGCACCTACCACTGAAAAATAAATGGGAAATACACGTAGCAATAAGCAATTGGCAGCATGGGAAACCGTGCCATCCATGCCTCATTAATTTTATTCGCAATACCAATTGCGCATAGTTTTCCACACCGCTCTGCAGTAATTTGTGTGCTCGCTTTTGGTAGTGTAATTCCATATCGTTCACCAGGACGAGCAGTGTAACACTCGGCGAGGAAGTTCGTGAAGACTGGTCCAGGACAGAACACACTCACCGTTATTCCTTCGTCATATTTCTCAATTCGCAATGAATCCATGTAGCCCTAGAATTCGCATCCGATTAGTTTCGAAACCCTTTCAGTGTGTCTGTTGGTCACACATGTAGCGCATGTTTAGCTGCGGTGTAGCTGGCTGAAAACGGAACTCCGATAATTCCAGCGAAGCTAGAAGTGACTGCCAAATGGCCAGAGCCTGTATGCTGAAAATGCGCCAGTGCAATCCTGCTCAAGTGAATAACAGAGAAGACGTTCAGTTCAAAGAGATCTTTATCAACTAAGATATCGATCTGATCCCAGGCGGCTCTTTGGGATCGTCCCGCATTGTTGAATAAAACATCAACTTGGCCAAAGTGCTCGACTGCGTGATCAAAATGCGATTTATGCGACTGGATGTCGCACATATCCATTACAATCACGAGAACATCTTCATCCGTCAGTCTTCCATTCGATATAGCTAAACACCCTTGTTTCACCCTTTCGAGCTCATTTTGGCGGCGTGCAGCAAGAATCAGTTTCACGCCGTGTTTGGCCAACGCATACGCAGTGAATTCGCCAATTCCACTTGATGCACCAGTAATGAAGACAACTTTTCCACGCAGACGACCTTATCAAGATTCATGAAATCATCGAAAAGAAACCCAATTAAATCAAATACTTACTTATTGATTTACCAAATCGCTCTAGAAACGCAAGTCTCAAATCGCAATCAACTAGTATTAAGGCAATTAATTTAATTGCGCCGTAAATGAAGACTCCAGCTCCAATGAGTGCCCAAGCCATGCCAATGTGGAGGAATTTGTGAGCTAAATACATCTGTAATATGGCGTTAATAACACTAGCAATTGTCCTGTTATCAGTTGTCGTGATACCATGCGTATATTCAACTCGCTTATCTTGTTGACCTTTGAACTTGCGGTTAATATTATGCAGATTCCGATTTTTTTATATTCAAGGTTACGTCAATTAGCGAATTGCCGAAGGAAATATAATTATTACCACCTGAAAATGAAATTTAATTCTCAATTATAAAAATCCAATCTTTCAAGGTCATCTTTAGCAACCGTATTGATTTTGATCGAAATATTCAACTTTGAACTAAAGCCAAATGCTGAGACATAATTCCTTACAGAAAATTTATTTTTAAATTATTCAAAACAAACATTAAACAATGCATATGAAGTCTTTGCATTTTTTACAATGGAAAATAGTTTTTATTGATTCGTATTTTTTGCTATTGCGGCTGTGATTGAACGACTAGGTAGGCCAAACACCGCATTTTGGAGGAAACGAGGGAACATAAGTGATAAGAAAGGGCATTTTTGTTGAATTGATTCCCTAGAAAATTGTAAAATGAAAAAATATACAGCGTATGTTCGCAATCGTGACTGACGCGTTTATCGTTGAAGAAAGTTTCAGAAAACAGGCGCCGAAATCGCAACATAGGCAATTGCAATCTTATTACAAATTATCATTAATCGTATTTACACAATGAAGTAGACTAACTCCTTGAAGCGCACGATCGTAATTGCAAGCTAATTGTATGTACACAATTATTATGAATGATTGTTTTTTGATTGCGATTCAAATCTCTACATATTGCATATTTATTGGTGCCCTTGAACTTAGTAGGAGTGAGTCTACTTGACTATTTTCTACGTAGCAAATAAATTGGGGAAAAGCTTTTGTTCCGGAGTACGCGAAGTAAAGAAATGATGAATTCTAAATAATTGCGAACTGAACTGTGAATTAATGAGTCATCAGTCTGTTTTGCCTGCGAATCTCGCAAATCTTTGCTTTCAATTCCTCATTCGTATTGTTCTGTACATTCTTTGTGATTTTTATTTACTTATTTCCTCTTGTATGTTACATAACTAGTGTACTTCATGAACGGGGCCTGATCCATGAGAATATCACAGTAAAAGTGCCATTCTTGGCTGCGTGTATATTAATTTCGGAGCGCATCCTTCTCCTGCATTAATATTTCTTCCTTTATTACAACATTTCATCAACATTTAGTTAATCATCCCGTAACTACCGGTGAGATTAACCCTCGCGAATTTAAGTTCGGTAATCACAATCAACAATTTTCAAATGCTCAATTGCGTATATCAAATTCTACATTCTATGGATCAGACCATGTTTTGCATCGATATTATCGCATACTTCTTAGTCTTAATCTTAAATTATAGCTATTGTTCACCCTCGCACTTATTCAAATGACGCCAATTGTTGGATTTGCCCGGAATCGTAACTGATGAATTACGAAATTCATCATTTGACACAAACGGTCGGCATGCATTTGCAAACTCTTCGCAATTATTTACGATTTGAAATAGTTCGTTTAGCAAATTGCCATTTCTTGAGGCGCAAGAAAATGGAACGAAAACAAATGCATCGTCGACTGTGCGCTTTCTTGCTGAACACTTCGTAGATTGTTTTCACTTGTAGATTCATTCATTGCCTATTACACGGTACTAAGTAGAAATTAACTTATTAATAACCTAGGTAACATTAGCAGTAATCAATCAATTTGATTCATAACGATCGGTTAAGATGTACATTTGAAAAATGAGCAACAAAGAGTTAACAAATTCCGACGCATTCCTAATTTTACAAGTAATTTTGTTTACCAATTCAAACAGTAGACAAATAATAAGTAAATTAACCGAAAGAATATTAACATACAATCTTGTATATTTATCATTTCTAGGCAACTACTTCATTTTAGTGTTCTATATCATGTAGACAGCACATCGCTTCTTTCAATTAGCTCCGCTTCCACTATCGCATTCGTCTTATCGCTTTACGATAATTTCTACCTGTTGGTTGTGGCGCAGTACCGGAAGCTTGTGCTCTGGAAAATAACGCATCCATATACCCAATGTTCGCGATGAATATGCGCTAAATTTCAGATTAAGTAAGCGCACTTACGTGAACATGGGTGGTACTGATCCTGCAGTGAAGTTGAAAGTTGGTTTTGCACTGGCATCAAACACTGCAGCGTTATTTGCGTTTGATCCAAAATTGAATCCACCGTTGTCAGTTTGTGGCGCCTGAAAACGAAAATTTCTAGTCATAATTGAGCGAGAAAATCGTTTGTTTTCAACTGACTCGTGGAGCGGTGGAGCCGAACTTAAATGCGCCTGGCGATGGGTTGGCAATAGCCGAACCGAATTGAAATGGAGCTTTATTAGTGTCCGTAGGTTGCTGGCTACCTCCGCCCCCGGCGCCGAATGTGAAGACACCATTTTCCACCGGCTTCGAGAATAGCGAACTCGGAGCAGTAGAGCCAAAGATTGAGGTAGGAAGCGGTGTGCCAAATGCTGGAGCTTTCGGCTCGTCCTTTTTCAGTGCCATTGGAAACGATTCCTTTGCGGCAAGCGAGCCAGTTCCAGAAGTACTTCCAATGCTTGGAGGAAAATTGCACGATACAGGGACAGACGCAATTGCTCCTAGCGCCGGAGTTGTGGCGCCAAACGTGCTTCCACTGAAGAGCGAGCTTCCCTTCGAAGTACCTCCGTTGCCTATGGCTCCCAGAGGATTGTCCACTTTATCCACAATCAGTTCCTTGTTGCTGGTAAGGGGTGCAAATGGAAAACTGCTCGCCGGACCATTCATTATCGGTTTTGCGTTGAACATTGCGGAAGGTCCCGACGCAGGGAAATTAAATCCACCTGCTGGTGAAGGCGGCTTTCCAAATATCGCTGATTTCGCGGGTTCCCTTGTTCCAGAAGGTTTCATTTCGAAATTGATCGCTTTCTCTGGGGCGTTCTCAATCTGCGACTGGGATTTTTCTGCGCTTGCAAAGGTCAGTGGTACAGTACTGATAGGCAATACAGGGACGCCAAAACTGGGCTTCTTCGCCGGTGGTTCTGGTAGGTTCTTGTCCCCATTAAGTGGAAAGGCAGTTTTCTCTCGGGTCTCTGTACTTGCGGTTGTGGGCTGTGCTACAACCACTATTCTTGTCTCATTTGAGGTGATGGGAGCGAAATGATTGTTGAAAGTTGGACTTGCAGCATGTGGTATGGCCATCGCTGGTTTGTCGCTTGCATTCATCACGTCCGTTTTGGCACCATTGGGAGGCTTGACTCCAAAGGAATACTGAAGTTCGGTAGCCACGCTATTTTCCGCCTTGTCTTTGCTATCATCGGCGGCTTTCTTATTACTGCTGCTATTAGTTGGTATCCCAAACATGAATCCATGGCCATTAATCAAGCCATTGTCAATGCCAAAGCTAAATTTAGGAACTTCGGTTGCTTGAGCATTGCTTCCCGGTTTGTTTATCGGCTTCGACGCCTCGCAACAAACGCAGCGCGTTTTCTTGTTCGGATTACGTACCATGCAGCTTAAGCACTCCCACTCGTCGTCCTTCTTCATCCCTACGTGTTTGGGCGGCGCAATGTTCGATGGCCGGGCATTCTCGCAGGCTTCGCACTGATCTCTTGCAATGTTGTTGCGCACTAGGCACATGCAGCATTCCCACGTGTTGCTGGGCGTCTTGAACTTGGCGCCCCACGTGGAAGTCGCAGTAACAAGTTTAGGTTGCAACGTCTCACAACAGGCACACTTGTTCTCGGTCTTTGAGTTGCGGACCATGCAGGTGGGACACTCCCATTCGTCGGCTTTCGGTTTGATTGGGCCAAAGTCTGCCTTGACCGCTGGAATGCTTGGAATGCTCGGTTTTGGCGATTCGCAGGCAACACATTTGCTTTTGCTCGCATTGTTCCGCACCAAGCACATCGAGCACTCCCAGGTATCAGTGGCCGGCTTGAATCTGTCTCCCCAAGACGGCAATTTAACTTCCGCTTCCGTCTCTGACGTCATTGGCTTTGTAGTGGCGCACGAAACGCAAGACATCGAAGATGCATCGTTTCGCACCAGACACGCTGCGCATTCCCATTGATTTGCCTTCAGTTTGAATGCATCCCCGAATCCAGTATTCTTACTCGAGCCAGTAACACCTACGCTGTCGCCATTGAAGGCCCGTTTCACCAGAGGTTTGCTGAACTTGAAGTGGTTTATCGCTTTGATTGATTTCGCAAATTCCGCAATCACAACTGGCTTGGAGAATTTGAATTCCGGCACGCTCAGCTGCTTCGCTGCTGATTTCGGAGTTTCAATTATGCTTGGAACTGGTGGATCCTGCAATACGGCCCGCATCGGCTTCAACGCAACATCCTTCATTTCTGGTGCATTGAAGTTGACAAACGGTGGACTTGGAGTGACTTTTGATGACACATTTGTCTTCTTATTTCCGTGTCCCGGTGTAACTGTAATGGATGTGAATTCAATCAGTTTTCCTTTCGCTGTCGGCTTGGAAGGATCTTCGTTGACCGATGATGGTTTGCTCGGTGGTATAGTTATGTTGAAACTAGGAAGAGTCGAAATTGGCAACTGGATGTTGGGCAAATTGACCTTAGGTACTGCTTCATCGTCCACGTTATGTCTTTGCCGTACTGAAGCAACTTTTGTTTTCATCTTGTTCGTCGACTTCTTCGTTGTCAGATTGTCGTCTTCGGCATTTGCCGGAGCCGTGTACTCATTTATCGATGCTGACGAACTGCTGGCTAGCTCGCGAACTGAGGACGTGCTCTCCTGCAGTCGTTCCTTCAGCTTCATCTTGAGCAAATCCGACGTGGTGGGCACTTGGAGCTCTTTGTTGGAGGGCACTTTCGGCGACTCGCGCGTTGTGTACGGATTAACGCCTACGTATTTGCCAATGAGGCCATCAACGCGATGCCGCTTAGCACCTGGACACGGAATTCGGCGAGCATCTTGCACCGGCGAGTTGTACTGGTCCAAAGTGTCCAGAATGCGTTTAGCTGTTCTGCTCAATGCAGTCGCATTCGAATCGAAGAGCTTCTTCGGTGTGGCTCGTTCGTCTGCAGCTGGCTCAGCCTGTCTTGTTGGAATCACAGTTCTGCTGGCTGCTGAAGCCCCGCCGTAAGTAATTCGGCCGTTGTAGAAGGGAGAGTTGACAATTCTCCTCGTTGACAGAGTCTTGTCCATGAAGTTCGGAGTACCGAATACTGACGCGTTGAACGCTGGCCTCCGCATGCTAAGGGAGGCATTGTGCTTCTGTGGGCTCGTCATTTTGCCGCCAAACAGTGTTCGTTCTAAGGGTAGCGCTGAAATGTAGAAATACGGTCAGAAATGCGATGGAGACGAGATGCGTTTACTTACTGGTGTTGAATATACTGCGGCCCAGATCAGTGTTGTCGGTAATTGTTGCTTGCGCATTAGATCGATCTGGAAATTCAGTAACTTGTTCCTTACTGCCGATTCGCGGCATCGACGAGTACCCACTGGTGGACTCACCACTGTCGGAATCGCCGCCGTTCGAGCGATCAGCGCGATTCGCGGTTATTTGTTTGATATGATTCGGAGCGGTAGAGAGCGTCAGCTTTCGCGTCTGATTGCTGGCAGATGGGCCAGCGATGGGATCCTTGTATGGATCCGTCATGCTGAACGGGTTGACCGACTGGGCATGCAGCGGCATTGGCGTCGCAATCAGCTTCATATCGAAGAGGTTCTCCTCGCGAGTGGAGTACTTCCGGACTCGCTTCGGCGGCGGCTCCCGCACCTCGCATGCTGCATCTTCATCAACCTCTTCGCGGTGGCGCACTTTAGCGCCGAACCACTTCGACAAGGACGGTGGGATGAAGTCCGAGACGCGCGACTTGACTTTGCGAACAAATGACTGCAACAAATTGACGTATTACGAGGCTGTGCAAAGCCGTCCATGGCGATACGGGTTATCACACGTCCAATTATCAGCTGCATGCGTATCACGCCAACCTGCGATCGGAATGCGAACGTGTGCGCGGAGCACTTGCCGCAATTGTGGCACGCACGACGCTCGGCATTTAACGAGGTGAGAACGCGCCAATGCGCTCCGCCAAGCCATCCGCCTGCACTCACCTTGTTCTCGTGCTCGTCGTCCGAAGACGACGAATCGCCATCGGCAAGATCATTGACACGTTTAGACATTATCGATGCGTTCTTTAAAACAGCGCTACTTTCAATACACTCCCAATCTTTTGCGTTTGATTTAACATTGCATTAACACTTTCACTGCATGGAAATTACAAACATGGCGGCGTGCTTCTTTCTCAACCACACTTCGCATCGGTAGGCCACACGAGTATACGCGAATGACGTTTTCGTTTGCGTTGATTGAAAATTGCACTAATTATATCAATATTCTACAAAAGTATGGAATACGTAAATACCCTTTTAGTGATCATTGCACTGAAAATATTAGATTTTCATTTTTAACCCACAAACATACGATGCAACACGAAGTTCATTTGCTGTTTGATTAGTTGCCTATCACTTCATCCCAACTTACATAATTTCGAATGGCATTCCGATATTTCTCAATACGTTGCATAATGGTCCAACTCAAAGGTTTATTACAATTTTACAATGTGTCAATCAGGTCATCAAACATTAATAACGTCAAACGTTATCATTTTACACCAGACATTGCCCTCTTTTGAGAAAATGTTGCAACCATGCGTACCATCAAAAGCCCTTATCGATTCTACTTTCAATATGATTAGAATTGCAAAAATCTGCCTGTATATAGATGCTTCATCTTAATTTGGGATTTACATTACAACATTGCAACGTTTAAATATAATAAGGACCAGCTGTATGATTTGCAGGCCTCTTTCAAAATTATCTTCAAAAAATTAAAGACCCACCGCTGCATGACTGAGCTTGTTTTTAGTCTGTAGGGTCCGTGCCAAGCCCCAAATAACCCTGGTTGAGGATACCCATAAACTGGGTTACCAAGCTGTCTAAATAAATTTTAAAAAAATGTAAGATTAATCACTAACGCCCTGGGCAAAGCTGCCCATTATGTGTAGATCGAGTAATATGTAAACATAAATCCAAATAGACTAACAAGTCACTCTGTAGTGCCTCTTTAATAATTCTAGTTATCCTGCAAAATTATAATGAAAAGAAATAATTTTTTCAATGAAGGTTTTTAATGAAGATGTTGTTATCCCAAATATTTAAATTATTACAACGCAACGAAAAATTAACTTGGTTTTGCCGGGAGGTGAACCCAGTACTAGTACCCAAAATCATCATATACACATCTTAACATTACTTAGTTGAGGCTATCCAATTGCATTCTACTATTCAGCTATGTGCGTTTGAGAATGCAACACGTAGAACATCACGTCAAAAATCGTAACGAAATGAAAAGCAAACGAATTTGCAGAAATCGAGTTTAAAAGTCTTGGTAGTTGCTTTGCAACGCGTTTCGACAACACAGTGTCTTCATCAGGCAGATGACAACTAATAGTTGTCTGCAAATTCGTTTGCTTTTCGTTATGGAGTTTAAACTATTAAATGCCACTTCCATCAACTATCGTAACGAAATCTTAACACTTGCTGGACGAGTCGGTACTTGCTTTGCCCGCGAATGGCGCTGTACTGGGTTCAACTCCCGGCAAAACCAAGTTAATTTTTCGTTGCGTTGTAATAATTTAAATATTTGGGATAACAACATCTTCATTAAAAACCTTCATTGAAAGTACTAGTACCCAAAATCATCATATACACATCTTGAAAAGAAATAATTATCAAACAAGCCGAGTATGAAGAAAATGGAGAAAATGCCAACTTCCATCTAGACTTATTACACTAGAGGGTCTAATTGTAGAAAAAATGCTGAGCACTAGATGTGAACAACCTTGGAACGACTAGTTTAAGGGAAGCGGCTTGAGTTGATTGCAGAAATCAAGCTAAGATCCTAAGAATTTATTTAACTCAAAAACCAAACCTATTCATGGGTTTATAAAGCATGTATTTGATGGATATTATCCTGCAGGAATATTACAAGGTTCATTAGTAGCGTCCTTCAGCGTATTGAAGTGGGTCCTGCAAAAACGCCTAAAAGCCTAACCTGATTTTATCCCCATCCTATATAATATTCGCCCTTCGTTGCCCTTTAAGATATATTAAGAATAGTTAGGATAGGTTTTATGGATCACGCATTCTTTGATGCTCTTTAAGATGTCCTTGGGCTGCTTGGATTGAATTATTTCTCCTGAAAACATGCAAAAACTCGTTGATTTTTGACATTTTCTCATTACTGTTAGATTGAGATAGCTTTCCGAACTAAATTAAAAAATATTCCCCAGGATAATTGAACCACTTTTTTTATATTAGTAGGAGGGCTGCAGGCACCTTTCACCCCGAGTACCGCGCCCTAAAATGCCTATTGTTGAGTAGATCCCTTGGAGGCGTTGCAATTATGTCTGAGGACTGCTCTTCTTCTATATGCGCTACTGGATGTGACAAAACGCTTTGCGCTCTCCCTCCCTGGATGAGTCCACTAGTCCCAACTTACTCAAAATTTAATTGAAGCGACAATGACCAGTGAGAAGGTTCCGTGACCTTCCATAGTTCTCGCCATTGGGCATATCCATTCTTCATCGTCCTTTGGGATATGGCAGACCTGGATAGGGTCAGTTATTGAACATCTCATCGGAAAGAAAGACTTGCTGTTTCGGAATAGCCATTTAATTCTCCTTCGCACTTTAAGGACAATGAATGAATTATCTATGGATTAGTTGCCACAGATGAAATTACGTGGAAGGGATGATAAAAATATATTTATCTATTCTAGGCTTTAAGTCACTAGTACACTTGTTTTAACGCCTCTTTTGCCATTGCAAAATTTATCACAATCCATTTTTGTTTAATAGAATTATATAAAACATTTCAACTTACAAATATCCAGGCCACCGTTATTTGTTCAATCATCATTAAATTGCTAGCTAACAATAAAACGCATTAATCTCTGATTGGTTTCATCGTAAGTGCAAGTGAATAATATGGTGTCGACGCATTTGCGCAATTTCTAAAAAATAATTTGCCAATTTGTAGATTGGTGTAATCTACTTTATTAGAATGATTTAAGGCAGCACATATTTACCAACAATTCAATGTCGCATCGTTGCGGACAGTAATACTAAATCATTTCAATTTTTCTTTCTTTTCTTTGTTGTTGTCTTTTTTTTCGAGAGAGATTCCCACCTAATTAAACGATTTCATAGACATATGCCAACAGATACTGAATTTGATCAGAGTTCGAAAACGATTCTTTCTGCTTAACAAGTAACATTCGCTTGCATTGAACTAAACTTACGTTTCACCCCACCGTGGTATTCGCTAAATTAAAAAGCTAGCATTAATTTATTATCCTTATTTACATTTATCTAGCGTGTCGCTTGCGTGCCTTTCGCATCGGAAATGCGCTCGCTTTGATCCCATCTTTCGCATGTAGTTTACAAATCTTTGCCTTCGGTTCCATCGGCTCCTCGCACGAATGCGTTGAGGTAGTTACGGGTTGCGCCGTGGAATGGTCGACGATCTGGATGTCCACATCGTCGTGCATCTTGCGCTTGCGATTGTAGGGCAGTGAAATGAATACGATGGGATCCATGTCAATCTCTTTGCGATTCTGGCGGCGAATGCGCTCACTCTGTCTTGTTCGCTCGTGCGTCTTTGCCTGCCTCCGCCGCCGCCTCACAATACCGTCGTTGGTGTCAATGGAATTCTTATCACTAACTACAATGCCGCTGCTGCTCGTCGACTCGCGCACTTGATCCGACGACAATTGCCCTTGATCGACTGGCGACATGTTCATCGTCCGCAAGTACTCCTTCACGCGACAATCGCCGAAACAGAACACCGCGTCCTTCTTCTCCGCCTCTTCTCTCTCATGACTTTGCGCTGATGTACCACCATCCTTCTTCGCTTCCGTCGCATGTGGAGGACGCGAGGCGAGCGGCGTCGTCGGCGCGGACTTGGCCGAGCCCTCGCTGCTGAAACTGCTAGATGATGAATGGTTGTCCGACGAGGACTTCTTGTTGCGTCGCCGTTGCGCTAGTTTAGCTGTAAACACATCCTGCAGCCGGAATCCTTCGCGATGCGCTTTATGGAAGGCGTCAAATGTCGTCTGCAAGTTCTTCTCCGCCGAGGCGCTGTTGCAGAGGACATCGGGTGTCATGAGGGGTGTCTGAGGTATTGCCTGCGTGCCCTGAACCCACGCGTTGCTCATTAGATCGCTCATGGTAAGGCGCTTCTTGGGATCGACGGTGAGCAATCCGCGGACCACGACTTTGGCCTCCTCGGAGACCGCCGACCACGCCGGCGATGCGAAGCTGAATTCGCCGCTTTTGATGCGAGCCATTACAGACACGGCGCTATCGTCGCGAGAGCGAGCATGGAACGGCGCCCGACCGCACAGCATCGCGTACAGGATGACGCCCAGACTCCACATATCGCAGTTCTCATCGTACCCGCATGGATGCCCCTCGAGGACTTCCGGGGCGGCATAGTACAGCGTGTAGCAAGGTGTTCGCATGGGCTCGCGCTCCTGCTTGAGGCGCGCAAAGCCAAAGTCGACGATTTTGATTTCGGCGTCGTCGTCGTCGGTGGTAAAGAGCAGGTTTTCCGGCTTGAGGTCTCGATGCACGACGCCATTCTTATGCATGAAATTGACGGCGGAAAGCAGCTTGTTCAGCAATCGCGCCGCCTCCGTTTCCGTGAACTGCGTCCGCTTGCGAATGCGCTCCAGCAGCTCGCCACCTTTGAGCAGCTCGCAGATCAGATACGTGTGCCCCTCGTCGTGAATCACGTCGCACAGCTTCACGATGTTTGGGTGCGTTTGGCATGCGCGCAATAAGTTGATTTCCTGCGTGCAATCGGTTTTCCGGCTGACGATTTTCACGGCGAACTCTTTGCCCGTCTCCTTCTGAATGCAGCGTCGGCACACGCTAAATGAGCCATCGCCCAGGATTTTCTCCTCCAGGTTCAAAGTGTAGCGTTCGAAGAACTTGGAATTGCTCAATTGGCACTGAACCAGCTTGGACGTGTCCTCGACGCGAGGCACAGCGCACAGCAGATCGTCCGAGATAACGTTCTTCGAGAAGAGAATCGACGGCGCCACGTACGAGTAGCCCTTGAATATTTTATCAAAATTCGCTGGAATCACTGCGGGCGAATCTGTCGCTGGCAGTTGCGTAAACTCTTCGCTAAAGTTGGATACGTCCAACTCGGTTCTACAAGAGAGTAAAGAGATCAGGCGTATATTAGGTGCGCAACTATTTCACTTACTTGATAACAGGCACAAATGGCGCTGGAATTCGTTTAAGGGCCAATTCGTTCCAATCGAGGCTTTTGAAAAAAACGTGGCGCTTCAATTCCTTGGCATCTTCCTCGCCGCCTCCTAGACGCTTGCGTGGGTCTTTGACTAGGAGTTTGCTGATGAAGTCAGCCGCCTCCTTGCCCAATGCTAAAGGCCATCATATCGCAATGAAAATACATGGAAGGGATGAAAGGACAACCGTACTTACACTCTGGAATCGGTGGCGTTGTCTTGAGAATTCGGCGTGAAATCTCTTGCTGCGTGTTGCGCTCGCCCTCGACCGTAAAGGGGGATGCGCCCGTTAGCAGTTCATAAGTTAGCACTCCCACCGACCACCAATCGACCGCCTGCAAGACGTAAACAAAGACGTGATGCAACAATTGAATGCGATGAGTATTATTCTCTAACTGTGATATTACAGCTAGGCATAGAGCATTTATTCCGGAACGTTTGCAACAAGACGGTACATATCCATCAAGTGGGTCATCGGCGAGGAACTGTGCCAAAGAGAGTGAGATCGATACACATAGCTGGCGCAACTTTTTTCGGTGCCGGATTTAAACAAATATGCGGGGCCTAATGCAATGCATCAAACACATTTGCATTATTGTCGAATTTCTAAGAATTTGGCAGTTGGTATTTTCGTACTCGCTACAGCGAAAACGTCATAAAATTGCTTCAATTCCATGAAAAATTACCAATTGGAAAACGCTCATCCAATGCCCTTGTACCAAAAAAAGTTACTTAAATCGAGGAGAATAAATGCATTACAGTAGAAACTCTTTATTCACGGGGGTTACGTTCCAAAAGAATTCCGCGAATTGGGAGTAGTATTTTGCATAGGTTTAAATAGGTTGCGTTTCATGTTTCCAAAACCCACGAATATGGGATGGTTATTTGTACTGGTTTAAATGGAAGGCGTTACATATTTTCGCGAATATGGAACACGAACAAAGCGATGTCTACAAATAGCAATTAATAGTTACTGTGCGGCTTAGATAATGGTTTTAAATAATTTAGTGATTTTCTCCTGTTTTGAATTTTTCACAAACTTTTTATACTCAATTTCATAGTCATTTGCGGATTCGATCCGCGGATAAAGAAATGTTGAACCTTGAATACAGGAAATGGGACATTTTTAGCCCGCGAATAGCGAATTCGCGAATATAGAGATTCTATTCTAGTTTTATTCGTAAAATGCGAGACCAGCACTCTCAAACGTTAAATCGGGTTTGTTCGCTGAATCGGCATTCGTTAAATCGGGTATAAATTGCAGCAAATTATTGCTAGACGTTCCCGTACCGAAATGTTGAGTTACATCACTGCAACGCCGAATTCTGGGCATAATAAACAATGAGTATTCTTCAGCACCGTTTCTGGAAACAGCGCAAATGCATGTTTTGCCGGCCAGAATAAAGAAGCACAATACACCCATACCTCGTTTTGCGTTTCGTTAGTACAGTCGAACTCGGTTATAACGAGCTCGAAGGGACCGTGAGATTTGCTCGTTATATCCGAGTGCTCGTAATAACC
>JAOEHK010023568.1:0-26925 GCA_025447835.1 Labidoglobus nevermanni | reverse complement strand
GACGGGCAGAACAGACGGACGGGTAGATGGGCAAATAGTAGTAAAACCCAAGCAACGCTGGGTACTCCACTAGTTATTTTATAACTATTTCATGGACAGCTGTGGCAATTGTTTACAATCTACTCAATATTTCGTGAAGCAAAATTGGCAAGTTGGGCAACCGACAACGGCTTGGATAAACTTTTTTATCGTAGCAACCTAAATAAGATTCGGCAGTTGGCAAACGGCTTCGGAATTGGTGGTGCGAATGCAAAACAACGTGAGGGATGAGCAAACAGTAGTGAATAATGGTAAAGGCGTTACATGCTTGATGACAATCCAATAGTGCTGAAATCTTGTTTGGCTTGCGAATTAATTTAATGGCGATCCAATATTGCACATGTGCTGGGCCGCACATGTAACAGATGCGCTTCGAGAATCGTTTCTCGTATTACCATCCATCCATCCACCAGTCGGTCGAACAGGGCGCAAATTCCTTACAGCAGCGCATTTGGGCGTGCAAATGGGATTACGATCCAAATTGACGGTCGGACATCGATTACACCGCTCTGCTGCTTGCCAGATACGAAAACACCGACAATTGTGCCACAATTACCGATCGCAATGTAAGGTTAGGTTGGATCTGGGGAGGTTAGGTTATGGATAATGGCGTCCAACAATCAGAGTTCAAACATTCAAAATCACATTGTAAGAAATTAACACTACAAGAAGATTCGCATTTTAGCAATAAATTGTATTGATACAATAAATGGTTACATTCAGCATTTTGTTTTTATTTCGAATGACGAATGTTGCTTTAATTTCTACAAATCTTGATGATACAACACAGTTTTTAATTGCCCCAATTAGGGTATCGGAATTTCAGTAAACTAAAGTGTCTATAATTGTCTATAACTATTGTATTTTATCAAATTCATTTGAAAAACGAATAAAAATTCTCATCTTGAACTTCCTCTAGCCATTTCTGGCGATGTTGAGAAACTGTATCTAATACATTTGATGATATTGCCGATAAAGGACTATCAATTATTCTGATTAGTGTATAGTAGGTTAGGTTGAGCACTTGACATCTTAAGAAAGCGTCGAAAATGGCTGCCTTTTGCTTGCAGCATCGGATTCCATTGTAGACTTATTGATAATTTATATGCATTCAACTCAATTAAGCCACGTTTGCATCGGAAACGCATCTGAAAACAACATCTTCACTCGCCATTCATTTTCGCAGGCATTTCGCGACACGAACGAATGCGAATGCGGGGGATTACGAGGATAATACGGATGGAATTTTAAGCAGGCACCGCCACACTCCTATCCATGAATACGCAATCTTGTCGATCACATAAAGTATCCATCCGCTACGCAGCCGCAGCATCTTCAAGCCAGATCGGCGCGTAAATCTGCGTGTCGCGTCCCAATATGGGCGACTTACCATTAAGTTGGACGCGATTCGCAATAAACGCGCACACGTCCTGGCGGCGACGGTGGCGCTGTTACTGGTGGTGGTGAAGGGTGCATGTAAATGCGACGGGGTGCCGTACGCAGGGCCGGACCAAGGGTCCTTGACGCCCTAGTTGGCGCTCCTGGGCGCCAAATTCAAAATCAAAATGTATTATAATTCCACAATAACTACTATATATATGAAACTATGGACCTTGTATTACTAAATTTATTAATTAAATTTGAAATACTTATTCTTTCTTAAACATCTGATTCTATGACACTTTTTCTTCTTGTCTTCCATTCTGAAATTTAGGTATTTTTAAAATCATAATTAATATCAACGATGAGGGTGTTCCCCCCGACGAGAAGTTTTTGGAGAGAATGAGATGAAATTCGAATGAATGAAGTTGCCTATCTCCAAATTCTCTATTATTGGACGATGTTCCCCAAATCAATTATTATTCCATATGTTGGAATATGTTGGAATCAGTTTTGATTGATGTTTACTTATAATATAAACAAATACATCAACAGGTTCATGTTAGGTGTATAGGCGTTGCAAAATCCTCTCTTGAGCTGGGGTGCAAACAACACTTTTTTACCTAGGATGAGAATTCATGATGGGTGGTTGTTCGACAATATAGAAATTTCAGGATAATCAGTGAAGAAGCACATAGAACATAGCGGTTTATGGTCGGATGAAGAACATCGGGCGAGAGAATGTGATGAACTAGTGAACGACGGCATTTGCAAGGGGCGCTTTCGACGTCTAATAAAAATTTCAACCATCGTCGATAACAGAAATATGTATTATTCAATCAATTCTTCAGCGGCCCTGCTGCCTAGCAGAGCTTGCTTACCGCGTCTGTCCGGCCCTGGGCGTCCGTAATCAAGGAGCGGAGCGTGGAACGCGCCCCGCGACGCATTCAAGTGTGCGAGGAACTTCCTCGCCAAACTCTAACTGCATTGTCCGTGCGAATGCACTCGTCCTGCAGCCGTAATCCGTTTAGCCGCCTTTACAAGCCTCACTGGTTACGGCCCACGGCCACTTGCCGAATTCATCGCCACGCCGCCTGAATCCTGATGTTCGCGTCCTTTTTGTGCGTCCTCGCGCCCTCCCCTGGGCCGCGCACGCGCCGGCGCAAAGAGACGCGCAAATATGTAAATTGCGGATGATGGGATAAGGGATGCGAATGCTGCTGCTGCTGCTGCTGCGACTGATGACTGCCGACGAGCGAATCAAAATGCGTCTTTGATCTTCCTGTCGCTGCCGAAACTTGCCAAATTGCTCATGTTGATGCTCGGCGGTATTAATTGCCGTATCGGGACGACGAGTGCAAGATGGCAATCGAAATAACCCTCGTATCATTACGCGTGATTGTTTGCGTCTAGATGCGCATTGTGCTGCCGCAATAATGACGCAGATAATGAAGGATCATGCAAAGCAGATGGTTGCAGAGCTATTCATTCAATGTTTCATGCTGCACGTGGTTAATCAGGTGGTTGCGGAAAGATTGGAATCAATCCTACCATCGATGTGTCGTTTGCAATGTTTTGCAGTAGCAATTAGAACCAATTGTCCTAGGGGTGAATGTTTTGGTTGTTTACGATTAGTTAAGACGTGGTCAACATCTCTCAATCGTTATTTTTATACGTTTACTTGTTCCTTAACAGATTTTTCAAGAAAATCTCGGCTTGCTTACAATAGGTTTCATGTTAAAATACATAATTTTAAAGATTTCTGATTAGAAATCGTAACAAATTATCCTAGGGGTGAATCTATTGGATATTGGGTATTAGTACTGACATGGTCGAGACCTCTCAATCCTTATTGAGGTCTGTTGACTAGGTTATTCTTCGATTTTTCGAGAAAATCTCGGTGTTCACATTTATCAATAGATTTCATGTTAAAATACATAATTTTGAAGATTTCTGATTAGAAATCGTAACAAATTATCCTAGGGGTGAATCTATTGGATATTGGGTATTAGCACTGACATGGTCGAGACCTCTCAATACTTATTTAGGTACGTTGACTAGGTTATTTTCCGATTTTTCGAGAAAATCTCGGTTTGCTTACATTTATCAATAGATTTCATGTTAAAATACATAATTTTGAAGATTTCTGATTAAAAATCCTAACAAATTATCCTAGGAGTGAATCTATTGGATATTTGGTATTACTACTGACATGGTCGAGACCTGTCAATCCATGTTTAGGTACGTTTACTAAGTTATTCTCCGATTTTTCGAGAAAATCTCGATTTGCTTACATTTATCAATAGATTCAATACTAATATATATAGTTTTCAAGATTTTTAATTAACAATCGTAACAAATCTTAGGGGTGAATCTATTGGCTGTTTACGATTAGTCCTGATAAGGTAAACACCTTTCAATCTTCATTTTGGCAGATTGACTAGTTTATTCTTAGATTTTTCAAGAAAATCTCGATTTGTCAAGAGATAAATAATAAAATGTACTTAATTAATTACTTATGTATCATTTTGTTCATTTCTGATTAGGCATAATTACAAATTATCCTATGGGTGAATCTATTGGCAACCTAACGTGGTTAGGTCCTTTCAACCCTTATTTTGGTGTAGCTTGCATTCTTTAATAAAGAAAATCTATACTTACTTATATTTCTCAGTAATTATATAATTTGCAATGGTTTAATAATACGCAAATATTTTCCAATTTCAGGTTTGCCTTGGATTTCGACCAAATGATCGGTATTGAAACATTCAACGCCTTGAAATGCATGTAAATAGCCATATATGGATCATTTAAAATGTTGGTATTTCAAATACGTTCATTCCACTATCTAACTAATGTGAGGAACTAGAAAACTTGTTAACTACGTGTCCGATTAGCGATCGCTCTCCGGCGTCTTCAATTCGAATGTGAGACGCATGAATCAAACGCAAACTTGGCCTCCATTTAGGTCCACTTTACAGCAATCTCAGACACACTGCGAGATCTGGATGCTCAGACTGGCCTCGCAGACGGGGATGCGCTAGTGGGGAATTAATTAGAAACGCGTTTAGCGTGAGCGCTTCATCATCCCCGATGCCACTTAATCAGCTAGCGGCGCGCCTCCAACGAGGTGCTCTCTTGTCAAATAGCACCGGAATCCATTTGCCGTAAACTTCGAGAGCCGGCGAGAGCCGAAATGCCGTCCAAGGAAAACAACGACAGTAGATTTATACGATTGCCTCTCAACGCGACCATCAAACGCAGTCCTTAATTGTCCCATCTGCATATTTATAGACGGCTAATTAGGGCGCCCTGGGGGCATTTCGCTGGCCGGGCGGATTCTTCGATGATTTACGGACGCTGATGGCGGGTGCAGCAATGATACGCGAGTTGGTCGCAAGCCGGAAACGTGCTGCTGCTGCTGCTGCTGCTGCGAGTCTGTTAGTGTGAACAAGACGTAGAATTACAATTTGGGACGATTGTCTCGGGGCTGCGAAGGGGCGCAAATCGCGCGCGCTTGTGCGAGATGCGGTGAATCATGTCGATCACCACTCACTGCTCAGATTTGCCTCGATTGTTCGCCGGATAATTACAATCGCATTACGCGTGTGTGCAATCGAACCCACCCCCACACATGTTTTCCCATCGCCGAACGTCCAGCGAGGGATTCGTACTCTAAGGGTTAGGAAACTAAAAAGGACAAATGAGTACATATTTCATTTTCGCACTTGCTACATCCAAACGCTATGTTTAACCTTTGATGATGTATCAAGGGTCTTTTAATGAACAGGACTAGTCTCCTTAATTCATCGTTTCTCGACATGGCGGCCTTCCTGGTTTAGGCATTCATGTTTATCTACAGCAAAATGTCCAGGGTGGAATCCCCAATTGTCCAGTTCTAGGTTAAGATAATATTAAGGACAAATAATTGTTTCATTTTTCAGTTCTTAGCTCTTAAGGTTATGGGTAAGCTTTTATGTCAAAGTTCATTTAATGAGCTAGACTAGTCTTCTTGTTAGTTTCGTTTCTCAAGTTTGTAATAAGACCTGCCTCTTTTAGGTTTTGATGTTCATGTTTTTCTATCGTGAAATGTCCAGCGAGGAATTCTGAATGATTCAGTTCTAGATTAGGAGAACTATAAGGCAAAACTAATCTTCATATGAAGGTTGTTTTTCATTATTTCATTTAATGGGTCTCCTTATTCTCTTAATTTCTCGAGTTTGTTAGAAGACCTGGCGGCCTTCCTGGTTTTGGCATTCATATTTAGCTATAACACTATATCTAGCGAGGAATTCCCAATTATTCAGTTCTAGACTAGGAAAATACAATAATAAGGACAAATTAGTGTTTCTTAGCTCTAAAGGTTATGTGTAAGCTTTTATGTCAAAATATATTTAATGAGCTAGACTAATCTATTTATTATCTTCGTTTCTCAAGTTTGTAATAAGACCTGCCGATCTTTTAGGTTTTGATGTTCATGTTTTTCAATAGTGAAATGTCCAGCAAGGAATTCTGAATGATTCAGTTCTAGATTAGGAGAACTATAAGGCAAAACTAATGTATATTTTTATATTGCTTGATATGAAGGTTGTTTTTCATTATTTCATTTAATGGGTCTCCTTATTCCCTTCGTTTCTCGAGTTTGTTAGACGACCTGGCGGCCTTCATGTTTAGCTATAGCACAATGTCCAGCGAGCACTTTAATGAGGTACGGCCAACCCAACGAAAGGGAATACCCGAAGTACTCCAGCAAATCTTTGTTGAATATGATAATGGAGCACTAGGCTTTTCCCTGCTAATTTTATATACTGCTAGGGAGGGCCCGGAAGGAAAATATCTGTAGTTGGCGCAACGGACAAGCCTAGGAAACTACCGAGCCCAACAGCGGACCACGGGTATTCCCCTTACTTGTCCCACCTTATCTATACCAAAAGTCTACCTAAAGTCTAACAATGCTATTTGCCACCAACGGTTGAATACCCTACTCAGTGACGTAACTTCATTTTTGGTGCTTAGAAGCGAATTCTAACCATGGGGCCCCTATTAATTTTTGCAGTGCAGATGTTTTATGATGACCTGCCTATGAATGACAAATTCCGGATAGGAATTTGGTTTCGTCAGTCCAAATGGGGCCCCCTGAGGCATTGCTTCCACTTGCTTCCCCGTAGCTACGCCACTGACCCTACTGCGCATGCTCTTGCGATGGCGGCGCCATCTTTCGGCACACGTTGCAATAACCTTCATCACCTCCTTCCCTATCGTTTGATGGTGTGCATTAACGTCACAGCGACTGCGCAGTAGTAAATCCATCAGCGATCCGCCGACGAGCACAATGGGTGCGATTGCCATTTGATCGCGTGCGAAGACAAAGGCGCGTTAACTGTCGATGTGTGCGCGGCCGTAAATCTTCGCTCGTCGCTCGTCGGCGGCGCACATTTCGACGGTCACTGGTCGCATTGGCGTTCGTCGCCATTATGGCGGTCGACCTTAAAGCGACGAAATCCGCTACCCGTTTGCCACAAATTCGCGTCACGCATTGCTGTATTTATTAATATTTGATTATTTATCGGCGTTTTATGCAGCTGCGACGTTTGTGCTCGCCGACAGCCACCTTGGCCTGCTGTAGTAAATCGTAGGCGCTGGCATTTTCCTCTTCGTTTTCGCCTGCCTTTCGGTGGCCAATTCGTTCGCATACCAAGTGTTTCCACCGCCAGCATCCGCAAGCGGATCATTGCATGATCATTCTCTGCGTCCGCAAGCGCTAATAGATGGCGCATCTGTCATCTGGCGCAAACATTGGCAACATTCGGTATGGGATGGCGCGGAGGGCGGCAATCAGCATAATAATGTATCCCTTTTACGGCGCGTCGGCATTGAATTCATCCAGCGGGCAGACTGGCGGCGTTGCCATCGCGACGGCAAACAGAATCCAATTGCGTCCGGGAGCGGCAGCAGCAGCAGCAGCAGGCAGCTCCCCAGCCGCCGGGCCGGGTAACTTTTGCCCGGCGTCGCGGGGCGAACGGAAGCGGGCGGCGCTGCTCAAGATTGCGCGTTCGCGAAATCAGGAAGCGTTTGTTTCGTCAGCGGAATGTCTGATTAGGTGTTGGCGCGCCGCCAGTGTTTGCATTTGTTTGCAAATTATCAGTTGCGGCGCGCGCGCTTTGCTTCCACCGGCGAGCCCTTCGCTACCAGATGTCAGCGCGCTCGTAATTTACGGCTGCGCGCGCCGCCGCGTCTTGAGAGCATCGTTAATGGATGCATTTGCCCCTTGCGTTTTTAATCAGCCGCCAATCGTTAGCGATACGTGGAAATCTCGTTGGCATTCTGCTCGCGGCCATCGCTTTATTGTTTGCCAGCTTTTACCAAATTGTGTAAATCTTTACACTCGTAAACATTGCCGCAATTAATCAATACTTTTATTGCTGCGTTAAGGCACGCCACGCCAAAGAATATCGTGTTGAAACGAGCACTAGATAAGAATAACTCGAAAAATATAACCCAAAAATACAATATTTTTAACTTTAGAATAAATGCACCATGTGAACGATTTCGCAAAAGCTATTAGAAGATAGCACAGACGCCTTCCTTTGGCAAATAGACCCCTCGGGGGTCTATAGACCCCACTTTGGCGACCTCGAAGGATTAGACTTCGGTTTTCCATGTTCTGCAGAACCTGTTTCTCCATGTTATACTTCGCCTGCCTTCTTTCAACAGGATCCAATCCTTCGGACTCCCATATCCAGCAGAAACTGTTTCTCCATGTTGTTCTTGGCCTTCCTTCTTCCTCCAGGCTCAAATCTTTCGGATTTCCATGTCCTGCAGGATATGTTTCTCCTTGTTGTTCTCGGCCTTCCTTTTTTCTCCAGGTTTAAAGCCTTCGGATTTCCATGTCTTCCAGGACATGTTTCTCCTTGTTGTTCTTGGCCTTCCTTCTTTCTCCAGGTTTAAAGCTTTCGGATTTCCATGTCTTCCAGGACATGTTTCTCCTTGTTGTTCCTGGCCTTCCTTCTTTCTCCAGGTTCCAATCCTTAGGATTTCTATGTCCTACAGGACGTGTTTCTCCTTGTTTTTCTTGGCCTGCATTCTTTCTCAAGGCTCCAATCCTTCAGATTTCCATGTCCAACAAAACGTGTTTCTCCTTGTTGTTCATGGCCTTCCTTCTTTCTCCACGTTCTAATCCCTCGGATTTCTATGTCCAGTAGATCCTGTTTCCCCATGTTGTTTTTGGCCTGTCTTCTTTCTCCAGGTTCCAATCCTTCGGATTTCCATATCCAGCAGAAACTGTTTCTCCATGTTGTTCTTGGCCTTCCTTCTTTCTCCAGGCTCAAATCCTTCGGATTTCCATGTCCTGCAGGATATGTTTCTCCTTGTTGTTCTCGGCTTCCTTTTTTCTCCAGGTTTAAAGCCTTCGGATTTCCATGTCTTCCAGGATATGTTTCTCCTTGTTGTTCTTGGCCTTCCTTCTTTCTCCAGGTTCCAATCCTTCGGATTTCCATATCCAGCAGAAACTGTTTCTCCATGTTGTTCTTGGCCTTCCTTCTTTCTCAAGGCTCCAATCCTTCGGATTACCATGTCCAGCAGAACTTGTTTCTTAATGTTGTTCTGGGCCTGCTTTCTTTCTCTAGACTCCAATCCTTCAGATTTCTATGTCCTGCAGGACATGTTTCTCCTTGTTGTTCCTGGCCTTCCTTCTTTATCCAGGCTCAAATCCTTCGGATGTCCATGTCCTGCAGGATATGTTTCTCCTTGTTGTTCCTGGCATTCCTTCTTTCTCCAGGCTCTAATTCCGGATTTTCATGTCCTGCAGAACCTGTTTCTCCATGTTGTTCCTGCCCTGCCTTTCCCTCGCTTATCAGTCTGAGTTAGTTGCAGAATTCTTCAAGCTGTTGCCTCCGGCGGTTGTTTTATCAGGCACCCTATTCATCTAATTCTTTGAGTCTTTACCACCCCTATGATATCCGGTTCTTTGTACAGGTTTCATAACTCGTTGTTTGTGCTTCTAAGACATCTACTTTCTGTTATCCTCCGTATATTGTCCTTAAGACCTTTCGCTCCCATATTGCTAATTGCCCTTCTTCTCTTTTGTTCATTAACTCTGTTTTACTCGCGAATATTATCACTGATCCAATCACAGTCCTGTAGATACTTACTTTCGTAGTCTTAGATAACATCTTATTGGCAAGCGCCCCTCTCAGCAAAGTAAAATATAGAAAACATAACATTTAACCTCTCACAAATGTATTTAAGCATTTTACTTTAGAACCCCGCGACCTGGAGTGGGGTGACGAGCAGCCCCTTGGTTTGGCATATGAGTCAATATTTGTTGACGTCTATTTTGGTCGCATCCATCGGCAGGGACAGAGTGCGGACAATAGCAATGTAAATTATGTGCTCGCCAGTGTGCAATTATCAATTTGGCGAGGCGGTTGGCGCGCATTTGATAAGTCAAGTGTTAAGCGGGCGCGGCGGCGATCAGAACGATGTCAAAGATGCTAGGGGCCGGCAGCCCCCGCAGTGGGGCGGTGCCGAATCTGGCATTTCCGACCGCCACGTGGCCGACGCGCCGAATTGCATCATGCGCGCCCCCTCGCGGCATTGTCGCCGGCCAGAAAGTGTGTTCGGCTTGCCTAATTAATTGAATCGAATTATTGCGCTTATTAGCAACACGTGCGATCCCATTCAGCACGTGCCCGCATTCGAACGCATGTTTCCTTTTCATTTGCGTCCTCCTTTCCACTCCAACGAGATCCTTTGGCCATTGCCAAGGATGAACAGAAACACGGTTATCATTACAATATATGGATGAAAGCGTTGATCTCGGGGCGATTCTCTGATTGTTTATTAATTGCGGTATGGGGTTATAGACGATAGAACTCGTTGTCAAGCTGGTTACATCAAGAGCGTTAGTTCAGAACTGGCCTAGGTGCCAGTGTCTCTGCTTATATAGAAACTAAATTGTGCGCTTAAACTAATTTTCGCTAAATAAGGTTGGTTATCGGAACTAGAGTAGTTACGACTAATACCTGCAAGTCAGTGACGTAACTTCATTTTTGGGGCCTAGAAGCGAATTCAAACCATGGGGCCCCTAAGAAATTTTTGCAATGCAATGTTTTATGATGGCCTGCCTATGAGTAACAAATTGCGGATCGGAATTTGGTTTCGTCAGTGAAAATGGGCCCCCCTGAAGCGGGGGCCCTGATGCATTGCTTCCACTTGCTTCCCCGTAGCTACGCCACTGCTGTAAGTGGTCGCTGAAGCGGGAATACTGTTATTGAATATATTCGGGTGCTTCCAGTCCGTAACTTAGAGGTATCGAGACATTAGTAATTTCAGCCACCGTTCCTCTGGTCCCTGTGCTCCCTATATCTCCTCTTTGTTGCTGACTATTGAGTTTATTCGCAAATATTCTATCGGGGCACTCTTTGTAACCTTCCTTCGAGTTAACTGGGTAGAAGATCCCATTCAGTCATTGGTTTCCCCAATCCTTTATACATAACATAAGCCTAATCAATTGTTTCTGCTTCCTCACTGATTATCTGTATTCAATATCTTGAGAAATGTTCCTTTGTTCCATTCTTAGGAAACTCTCACTTCTTTCCTTTTATCTAGGCACATGATACTTCTCTATTGCGCTATTGTGATGTCTTTGAATGTGTTTTATCTAGTAATCTTGCCAAAAGATCTCATTCATTAATAGCTTCCCCCCTAATCATAACCAGTGATATCGGCTTCCTCTCTGATTGTCTTTATTCGATTTCCTCAGAAGTGTTCCATAATGTCAAACTTAGGAAACTTCTTAGGAGACTTCTTCCAGTTATCTGGGCACTAGGTGCCCATCATTACATCCCCCAATCTTTTAACAATAAGACAGTTATCCTTGTGTGTCCTCTATTTTTATCATATGGCTCTTTGAAACCTGCCTTCCTTTTGTCCAGATTCAAGATCTCACTCAGAAATTGCTTCCTCCATTTTATACATAACCTAATCATAACCAACATTTTTAGGAAACTCTTTGTAGTTATCTAGGCACTAGAGCCCATGCAAACAATCATTATTTCTGCCAATCCATTAACCAGAACATAGTTGTTCTGTTATCTCCCCTCTATGCATCTCTTTTCGAGTTTTTCGAATTTCTTCCATCATGTAAATTCATGGAACCTTTCTAGGTCCCATGCAGCAATTGTTTCCAATGATTTTTTGATTATAATACAATAGTCCCGTTAGATGTTTCTTGTTAATCGTTATTCAACGCCAACCATAACATCCATAATACGCTAATAAGTTTTCTGTTGTTCTATGTTCCCTGCTATTCTAAGGTATTTGTCCTGTATTGCTTTGTTTCTGTTGAATTAGTTATATCCACGTTTCGCTATTATTTCATCAAGAGGACTTCTATTATGATTATTTTGAGGCGTTAATTTGATCTATCTCTCTCTCTTATTATCAATTTAGGAAGGAAGGAAGAAAATTCATCATATCAGGATGTATATTAATGCCAACTAGCATTAACTCACAAGACTTTAAATCCCAAATCACTCGATGACCACTTCACTGATTCACTTTCCGGGTTGCTTGGTGGTTGACTTAATGAGCTGAGAGTCCCAATATTCCATTTGTCTCAATTTGTTTCGTTACGTATCGGAGGACAGCGTGTTTGTCCAATTCAATGGCGAACAGATTCTGCATTGAGCGCCGCCAAGTTATCAGATGTGCAAGGAGGAGTTGCGGCGTTTAGGCTCCGCCTAAAGATTCGTTCCGAGTCCATGCTGGGCTGGCCGAACCATCAGCTGCCGGAGTGCGCGGAACAGTCCTGCGGGTACCTGTCCTTTGCCGTCAGTTGCCTGCGCACTACCGTCGAGCATCGAGGTCTGCCAGGGAGCGTGCTGTCATGGCTCGCCTCGCCGCCAAGCCAAAAGGTCGCCCAGAAATGCAGTAGTTGCCTCTGTGCTGCGACGTCTCCACTTTTCAAGTGCATCCCAGCCGACAGCCGACCCACGATGAGTCCCAGCTTAGGATTACCCACCTGCTGACCAACGAAAGTGCGCGACGCAACCACGCACGGAGAGAGGGACTCTCAGAATCAAAGGCGCATATTTGAACAATGAAGGTTTGCTATAATTCCTAAGATTGGCAAATTGCTCATTATAGAACCTTCTTTCTGGCTTTTATACGATTACAAGTTTTCTCTGATCTTATATGCACGGGGTCTTTGATCATTCAAACTGCTCCTCGTTGCTTGATTTGCCTCCAAATTGTGAATTGTTGTTGTATTAAGGGTTATCATAAAAAATGGGATATGAGGATAATGAACTAATATTAAACATGTTATTAAGCAGAAGGCGAGAATCTCAGAAACGCGGAATCACAATTCAGATTCGAAGCAATCCATTACTATGGATCTCTTTAAATGACAAGACTCCTCTCGATAATGTACGACCGAAAACATAAATAATGTGATTTTTTATTATAAAGTGCTCATAAATTATTTGCATTTCAATGCCTCATTGTAATTAAGAAGGTTTCGTTTCTGTAATGATTAATGTAAGTCCGACATGTAAGCATATAAGCATAATAATAGTGATTAAGTGGAAATTCAGAACACTACCCTAAACTCTATCAGTTATCAAGCCGTAATAGTTGAAATGTCAATCATTGGTAATTCCAGTTTCGGCAAATTCGGACAGAAATGCTCTTTGCTTCGTTTACACTGACTTCACACCCAAAATAACTTCGTTATCGTTGATTTGCCCTCCGTTTCCCTCAATATTCAAGTCTCAGCACAACAATCTCAAGAAGTATAACTTGTGCATCAATTCCTCGACAAAACCCTTAATATTGCCGACATAAATCTACATTTTCCTTTTACAAATCTGAAAAACCCACTTGCGCCTGGATATTTATGTCAGCATTAACATTTTAATTTGTCTTTTAACACTTTCGAAAAATGATTTTCGTCAAATTACCAACCATTACCATTGGATCTACGTAATAACTGGTTTCTTGCCTCTTTTCTCTGCCCGCAAAAGAAGTCATTGGTATAATACAATATCTTTAGCAGGGATCGATTTATAAAAAAATCATAAATCTTCAGTAGCTTACTAAACATGCGGTCATTTAATCATTATTCGAGCTTTTCGGATTTGGACGTGAATTTGGATGGAAGCTTAGCACTCCAGATCTACGTGTAGACGAAGAAAATAAAGTTCAAGTTATTCAAGGAAACTAAACCTAACTGAACTATAAATTAGCTCAATTTAATCCAGAATCATTTTCCAGTACTATTGTTTATTATTTATCTATACTTCCAGTTGCTAGTCAATTATTTAGCCACATTTTCTTGTAGGTTATGTTAGTGTAGCGGTTTAATGGTCTACAAAGTTTTCTTTGGGGTTCTAAACTTTATCTATAGCTTATATAGAGATTCCAATTACATTTCAAAAGAAAATCTCTTTGAACGTGGACTAATACTAGAAGATAAGATGTTTATTTGCTTATAGCATTCGTAAAGATATCTTTCTTCTATGATAATGAAGTAAAGTGAAATTGAAGCTGGTTTTAGCAGTAGGAACGATGATATTGACTGACAGCTTATGTTTATTATACATTTGCAAACTTTGTCAATACAGTGGTACTCATGATGCCATAAAGTTAGCAAACACAGGTTAACAATTAGAAAAACAAGTCAATGAGTGTAAACAATTCCCTTGTTTCCCGCCAAAATATGCATAATTATTGAAGTTGCTAAGTTATCAGCGAGCGAAAAGAGGTTAGCAATAAGCAGTAGCAGTAGAAACTTGATCTTTTCTACTGCAGCGACGAGGTTTTCACTTGTAGACGCATACATTTGGATGCAGCTTAATAAATTGAGACATTAATTCTTATCATTATCTACAACATCTCCCGTAATTGCCGGTGTGCGTTATAAATGAACGTCATCTGTCACGTGTGGCAATATGCGTATCTTGCGCTAGTGACGCGCTGTTTTACCGACAATCCATCCATAATCCCTAGATGCACAGCCTGCAGAAGAGTACTGCGACGGCCGGTGGTGTTCTTCGTCCACTCTCCTCCCCGCCGCCTATCGATAGCTTCGCTTTCGTAACATCTACTGAATGTATGCCAGTTTGGCGTAGTTTCGACGCTCCTAGACTCTTGCTTTTATTCATGCCTTCATTTATCACTTTTTTTATTAGCCAGATTACCGCGCATCGATGTGTGATACAAAAATCGATACAAATCCAAAACACACGGACGTATAACGAATATAGTTGCAATGACTATAGAAGTCAAAGATCATTCTGTGGTTTCGTTCATCTGCAAAAGATCATGGCAAACATATTCAACAAGCATATTTTCATTCAGTTACTTGGTACCTAGGAAGTAACAATGAGCTTCATTTGTTTTCGTCTTCATAATGGAAGCTTTTGAGCAGTTTTCTCTGTCTGCTGATTCGCAGAAAGAAAATATCGCTAACTGCAAGATTACGAATTCCATCATTAATGACATCATTGGTTATGACTTGCTCTGGTTTAGTAACAATATCATCAATGAATTAGCAATAGCTTTAGGGTAGGCATGTAGAATAGCTGGTAGAATATTAACTACAAGACATTTATTTCACTTCCAATATCATAGTAAATATATGTAACATTTTCAGTCAGTTACTTCTTCTTGCTCACTTGTTCAAGATTAAGAACAATAGTTTTAGAGCAGCTTTTCTTTCCGTGTTGACTAGCTGGGCAGATTCATAGAAAGAGAGTGTCTCTAGCTGTAAGGTTATGGATAATTATTTCCTTTCCAATCTCTTAGCAAAGATATTTAATATTTACATTCAGTTATTTCCATTTTTTGCTCTTCAATATTAAAGGTAATAATATTGAAATTACTTGTTTATGACTAAGGGTTTTAGAGAACCTTTCTCTGTAAGGATTTTCCTCCCATTGTTATATGTAAGATAATAAAAATTAGCTGTAATGAGTCTTAGAAAGATATTTTTATGAAATTTATAGAAACTGAAATTAACCATTTACTTGGCTGAAATTTCATATCCAATCGCATAGCAATGATATTGATCATTTTGCTTTAGGTTCTTCTGTTCATTTAAGTTCAATATTAAAGGAAATAATCATAAGATCACTTTGTTAAGACAAGCGCTGTTTTAGTATCCATTGGCGATAGGTTTAGGGTAGCTTTGCCTGTAAGACTTTTCCTTCCGTTGTTAAATATACTGTATCAAGATATTAGCCGAAAAGAGTCATAGAAAGTGATTTTCTAGCAGTAAGGTATCGTATAGCATATTTATTTATCATTTTTCTTCAAGTCCTTCTATTCGTTTATGTTCAATATTAAAGGAAATAAGAATAAGATCACTTAGTTAAGATATATGCTGTTTTAGTATCCATTTTAATCGATGAATTAGCGATAGCTTTAGGGCAGATGTCCTTATCAGAACTTTATTGCCGTCTAGGAAATAGCTGGAAAGAAGAATATTTTCTGAAAGACATCTAAATCACTCCCAATCTCAACAAAGTTATTCAACATATTCAATCAGTTACTTCTACTGTTTTCCGTTCATTATAAACGGTAATAATAATGAGATCACTTATTTAAGACTAGGTAATGAGAGCTTTAAAATACCTTTCTCCATCTTTACATGTAGTATAGCTTGAAGGTTTCATAGAAAGACACATCTTACTGTTATTTGCAAGGTCAGCAAAAATATAAGGATAAAGATTATTAGTCGGCTAACAATAGACGGGATTTGAAAAGAAAAAATTTACTCTAGAAAATTCTACAGAAAGTAACTGAAGTGTATGAGTTTGGAAGTTTTCTTGTTTTGGATGATTTCTAGTCTCATATTATTGCAGTCAACATCCCAACATATTGTTCATTCATAAATATTGTCGTCGTCATCATTATGAAGTGTTTGCAGTCCCTAGCGCCATGGCTAACGTTTTATGACGTTTTCAGACTTGGTCTGATGACGTAGCGACCTAGTCCTCTTAATCCCTCTTGTGAGTCCTTTCACCCATTATGTTTTTCTTCGTCTGCAACGTCCTTCCGGATCCTCGTGGATCCACCTCTAAGTTGTACACCCATATATTATGCATGCGATTGAGTTGATGAGCATGATGGGGCTGGTAAATGATGAACGGCATCGGTTCGTGGCCATCCGTCCCAGCGTCATCCCTTGGCGGGCGGGAGCGCCCCTCTGGCGCGCATACGCTCGCCATCAACATTGCAAGCGTCCGTCAGTCGTCGAGATGGCAATGTCAATGGCTCCGTATGCCTCACCGGCGCTCGTTTGTTTCTCCAACGCCCGAAATCTCACACCCTTGTTAAAGTCAATACGCCAAAGTGGAATATAATGCAGTCGCCAACAATGAGGCACAAACCTCAAAAAGCCCACTCTATTCATGGGGCGCTCTCCTCGTCGCCGTGCGCATGATACATTGATACGTACACCTTTCGCTGGCTCCGCATCCCTGCATTCCAAACATTTACGCATCATTACACTTCAACGGTTATTCCACAATGGAACTTACCGCCACTCTGCAAGTCTGCAGATCCACTCCACTCTGATCGTAGCGATTTTACAAATCGGCTCGATTGTAAGGCGATTTGGGGATTCGTGTGATAAGTGATTGCCGCAGTTAGTTATCCTTCCTATTGCAGTTACCCAAATGGCACAAACTCATCATATCTACATATTTAAAAATTAATTCATCTCTGACCGATCTGAGCACGCTCAAGATTGTTCCATATTGAAGGAGTGCTCATAGTTCACTCAACCTGCTTAGATCTGCTTAGATCTGACCACTAAGTACATTCTATATTTTTATAGCTCAATTAAAATATTACAGCATAAGTTTTGGAGGTATAGTTATGAACTTAATTTACACTTTATAAACATATTTTAACAAATGACACTTCCAATCCTTAGAAGTTTCTTGCGAAAAAAGCCTGCACTTCAATTCCTCTGATTTTTACCTACTCCACTCTTACTCCAAATTCAGATCTGTATGTGTTCGTCATTTTCGCCTTAAATTTAAATAATATGATGGAAATGAAATATGAGGCAAGTTCCGTATACTTCTGGAACAATGACCAAGGGAAGGAAATCTAGAAAAATCTCATGGTTCGAAAGTTATGGCAAAATACATCATTTTTCATAACAAATGGCACTAAGATATCGTTCGGCACATCGGATTCTATCCGTTGCCGAGCACCTATTGCGTACCAACTAAGGAAGCAAATGGAACTTAAGTTCCTCAAGTAGAAAGAAACGAACTACTTGCCAATAAATAATAGGTGAAAGAAAGATGAACATTCTAGTCAGGGCCGGCGCAGTCTGGGTCTGGGTTCATCAATTGTATCTTTACATGTGTTAGATGCACCCGTGTGGCCTCTTCAAATGGACGGCGGGGCCTCTCAAAACGCGGGGCCGGGTGCGACTATACGCGCTAAACCCACATTGTGCCGGCTCTGATCCAGTTTTCGAACATTCCTGGATTAGGAACTACTCAGAGGAACTACACACCGGGTGGTACATTTAGAGGGTGACAAAATGTTAATAATTGGTATAATACAATTCATACGTGGAACGTGCCAGATCCCGGTGGACAAGCACCGGAATACCCAGGGTCCAGGTCCTATTATTCGAAGGTGGATATACCCGTGCTTGTCCATCACTTGTGCGTAAATACTATAAATTATAGCTACGCAAGTAGTAATAGTGGTAACTTTTTAAAATCGGTGAAAATTTTAGGGGAGGACAAAATTTTTTTCGCTCCGGGTGGCAGACACGCCTCTGGAACTACTGGCAGTGACGTAACTTCATTTTTGGGGCCTAGAAGCGAATTCTAACCATGGGGCCCCTAAAAAAATTTTGCAATGCAGATGTTTTATGATGGCTTGCCTATGAGTGACAAATTGCGGATCGGAGTTTGGTTTCGTCAATGCAAATGGGGCCCCCTGAAGCGGGGGCCCTGACGCATTGCTTCCACTTGCTTCCCCGTAGCTACGCCACTGACTGCTGGTCAAGATTCAGCTTTGCGCGTGAATGAAGTCACTAAGCTAGTAATTGCGGCGGAAAAGAAACAAAATGGGAAAGCAAGTGACTCTTGAGGACTGCCTCTTTTTTCCAGACTGAATATCGCTTGTGCTCGGCGTGCGGCGAGCCAATAAGCGATAAATTCTTATTGGAAGTGTCCGGCCGTAATTGGCACTCGCGCTGCCTTCGCTGCTGCATCTGTCAATTGCAATTGGATCGACAGCCGTCCTGCTTCATTCGCGATCGAGCCGTCTACTGCAAATCCGACTACGCCAAGTATGTGTTTGCCTCGCCATTTCCGCCTGCACGCCACCCTGCCGCCATTTGCACGACAACTGCTAACGCACTTGCATGCTATCGACTTCATTTCGTCGCTTGACGACGTGCGTAACTGCTCAAGGATTAAACGCCTCGAGCTATCGTCCGTAGATGCACAATTAGCCCGTATTGTTTGACGTCCGTAATCAACAAATCAACACTTCTCAATTGCATTATGACGCATTTCCATGTGCAAATCTGCTGCGAAATGCGCAAGACGCAAGATTACGGCAGCTTAATGTTGGAATTCAAGAAGTTAAACAATCAACGCCTCCTCTTGTCCTCCTAACTCTCGTTTGGATCATATTCTTTTCCTCTTTCTTTTCCAATTGGGATTCGAGCGAATCTTCATCTCCGCTTCTTTTCTCTTTCTTGCTAGTTATCATGGTCAATTCAATAAGATGATGGACTAGATCTATTCCAGCCTCCGTTTTCCAAGCTTGTTGTGACCCTATATGAAAGCCGGGATTTAGATTGTTTCGTGGACACCTTTGAGGTCCTCTTCCATTTAGCTTAAATCACAGCAGTCTGGCGAGGATGGAACCCACTTGTATCTGAATCTCATCGCAACTCAATGACCACTTTAGCCACTACGCCTCCTGACCCTTGAAATTCCCTTTTACATTTATCATCGTTGGACTCGTCTTCTATCTCCTCCTCTGGCTGATCATATTCCTTTCCATTCCTTTCCTCTCATAAATATATACTCTTATAATTCTGGCATCTTTTAATTGATTTTCTTCTGTTTCGCCTCTGGTTCTTATGATAAGAGCATATACAATTGGGATTGGGAATACCTTGAATCTTCATTTCCATTTCTTTTCCTTTTTTGATAGTTATCATGGTCAATTCAATAAGTGGATGGACTAGATCTATGCAAACTTCCTTTTTTCGAGTTTGTGTGTGTAGCCTATGTGAAAACCCGGATATAGACCTTTGATGTCCTTTTCCATTTACCTTCTCTCTTATATTTCTTGCCTCTTTTAGTTGTCTTTCCCCTTTTTCTCTCTGTGCCTCTTATTACAAGACATTTACAATGCGATTCAGGTGTCTATGAATCTTTATCTCAATTTCTTTTCCTTTTTTGTGAGCTTCCCTTCAACATCCATCATTAGCCCATTTCATAGTCCATTTAAAGAGGTGAGAAGTTAGATCAATTCTGGTCTTCTCTTTATATGATACTCGAGATTTAGTGTGTTTCATAGGCGCTCTTGAGATCCTGTTCCATATACCTAATGTATCTCATGTTTAAATGACACCGGTATGCCGGGGATCGAACCCACTCTCATCTGAATCTCAACGTACCGCAATGGCCACCTTACCTCCTAGGCTGCGTAGCCCACTGACATAGCTTGCGTCCAGAATCATCTGAAGCTGGCGATTAACATGATCAATCTCCTAGAAGTTTTGGCGCCAAATGTTCGGTGTGCGCCCGCAACATCTCGTCGAACGACTGGGTACGCAAGGCACGTGACCACGTCTACCACTTGGCGTGCTTCGCGTGCGCCGCCTGCCACCGGCAGCTGTCCACCGGGGAGGAGTTCGCCCTGCACGAGGATCGCGTCCTCTGCAAGGCGCACTACCTGGAGACGCTGGACGGCGGGACGACGTCGTCAGACGGTAGGTAATTGCGCATACCCCGGTCGCGCTCGAGCGTGCTTGTCAACGCCGTTGGGCATTTCCGGCCGCCGCAGACGGATGCGACGCCGACAGCTACCACAAGAATAAGGCGAAGCGCGTCCGCACCACCTTCACCGAGGAGCAGCTGCAGGTGCTGCAGGCGAACTTCCAGCTCGACTCGAATCCGGACGGGCAGGACCTGGAACGCATCGCGCAGATCACCGGCCTCAGCAAGCGCGTCACGCAGGTGTGGTTTCAGAATTCGCGCGCGCGCCAGAAAAAGCACATGTCCACCGGCAAGGCGAAGGGCGCAAGTGAGTGGGCATCCGGTTTCCGGCGCGCAGTGCGCTGATGCACATTGAGTTGCAGTGCATCTGGGCGGGCGGGAAGACAGCAACGCGTTCGGCCGCCATCACATCAACGTGCACTTTACGTATTCGTTCCAGCAGCAGGGCGCCAACAGCAAGTCGCCCCTGTTTGGGCCCTCAGGTGAGCGCGGATGGGCAGTAATGTGAAGCGAATGTGATCCGGGCGCGCATTTGCAGACTCCACGGACGACTTGTCGCCCGATTCACCGGTGGCATGCATGCAGAGGGAGGTTTAAGGGCATGGACGCATATGGTATACTAAGATGGTACGCTAGGATGGTTTCGCTGGGTATGCGCGCATCCTGGTGTTTTCACTCCTCCTTACATGTTCGAATTGGTGTGTGGCTGGTGATTTAATGTACATGATAGTGGGTTCTATTTATTTGTTGCAAGTTAAATAAAACGCAAAACTGTTGTAAACAACGAATCCGCTTCCCCAAATCCAAATCATTCGATGACAGATCAAACCTATCTGCCAGAAGAATTGGACAGCAACCAGCTGTATAGTAAATTTTTGATCATTAAGCTTACAAACGACGATTCGACGATTTTTTCAATAAAGAGGTTGAGGGTAAATGCACAAATGCACGATAGTCACCCGCTGATTGGTGACCCATGTGTGGGGTTGGCCGCTCGGATAAGCGGCTGAAGGTAATGCTTTTTTTGACCGACCCACTAAACCCCGACCCTATGCTATGACCATCCTCTTGGCTATATGCTATCCTAGTTGCTAAGCCTTACGGGGTGGTAGATATGGGCAGAGATTAAAAGTAAAAGGCCGGGCGTAAACCCGGGCGAGTATCTAACTTGGTAGCTAAACCGTAAAGATACCGGGGTCGCTCGTGGATACCCCAGGCGCGTACTGGGAGATTTCGGAGATGGCTGGGTTATCGTGATCCACCGCGCGGAGATTATTCGCGAATTTGCCACGAAATTTGGGGAGGGAGGTGAGTCCGAATTCTCGGAGAATATCGCGATTTCGCAGAGTAAGGACCATTTACGGTGACGAGTTTAAGTCGCCAGGGGGTGGGCGTATGTGAACAAACTGCGGATGCGGATGCGACGATTGGCGATTCTCGCATTTATATTCGCTGAAGGGTGGCACGAAAACTCCCCTCTTTCGACTGGTTACAAAGGTTTTGCCCACATAACGTTTTGCTCACAGTTAGTTTTCCCCACAAATTATTTTGAATTTTTAAGCTTCCATTACGTGGAATTATATGGAATATATAGAAAGCAGTGCACAACTTTCAGACCCTATTTTCTTTATTTATTTTCAACAATTTCCTGTGGGTCCAGTATTGTCTTGCAAATTAAAACACGCAATATTGTTCCATGTTATCAATAATGTCTATGATAACGAACAGGAGTCGCAAACATCGTTTTTCTTTCAACACTGATATTAGTGGTTGGTGACATGACTTTGGTACCAGAATGACCACAATACCTATTTGAACCATGTAGGCTAGATTTATTCCTAATAATTGCGGCTATCAATTGATTATTTCGGCGTGAATGGTCTCTATCGGCTTATTGACCCGAGCGCAATGCCGCATTAGGGAGACACAATATAATACTCCAAAAACAACAAAACTCCAAAAACTCCAAAAACATCTTTCGACAAATTTCATAATAATATAAGAATATCACACAATATAACCTCGCTACAGCAATAACAGATTTCAAAATGGCTTGTATAATAATCTTTGAAGCTATCCATAGGCAACCAACAAGACTTCAGTTTACATTATCAATATCTCATCATATCTACGAAATGCATCCCTTGTGGCGATAAGGCGAAAGAGTAAGTTGAAATATTTTGTGTTTTAGGTCATATTTATTTCATTTGCTCTAGAAATATTCATTTTCAAAATGCGTTGCAGAATTATCTAACTATAGGCAGCAACAAGACAATAGTTATTACACAGGTTTTAATAAATTTGCAAAAGTTTAACATGCATATCTATGTTATTTTGTTTATATTAAGATGATCCCCTATTCCTATAAACTTCTGTCTCATTGAATTTATGAGATCGTCCAGTAGTACTTGAAAATCCACCATTTTGTCATTTTCCCGCCAATCCTAGAAGGTTGGATTATCGAACCATTGGTGGAAGCGTCCTTTGGTTTCATCCAGATGATAATTGATGCATTTTCCACTGAAACAAGGCGTTAATTATGTAGATTTAAAAAACAACTCGTTGTTCCACAAGATGAGCTCAAACTTGACTAAAACATTTCCATACTCGCAATTTACATTGAATTGAAACCGCATCGCAATTGATTGGGAACCAGTTTTTGCATGTACGTTTACTTACTGGGAGTATTGTTTGCATCCGGTTATAAGATAATCCTCCCGGAAGCATTGCGGACGCAGGACCGTGAAGTACGTGACGCCGATAGCCGTGGACGTCAGCTCCGTGGAGTTCTTGAGGCACGTGTAAAAGCCGGTGTCGCAGGAGCAATGGGAGCGGGTGAACAGGCCGCCATTGTGGAGGCCATATTTATCCGCACCGGCTTCGATATTGTCGGCGCATTGATCGTGCGCCCGGCAGCATTTGTCGGTCTCTTCGAATTTGCCCAAATCGTCCTCGAAGCGGGCCTTATTGCCATCCCCGCACCACTGCGTCCCTGGATAGATGAGCTTCAGCCTCCTCTTGAACTGGTCGATGGTGCCGCTGGTAAAGCTGGTGTTCGTATCCAAGCCAGCCGTGTGCTTAACGAAGGAGATCATTTTTCCGATACGCTGCGCGGTGCCGGAAGCCACGTCCTTGACAGGCTGGATGATAAGACGGCCGAGATGAAAGCCTCTTTCCGATGCGTTCACGATGACATCATCTACGTTTGGAATCGCTTCAATCAGGTTGCCGTCATCAAACCTAAGAGTATGATTTGATCCTGTGCCTTTAGCACGATTGTGGCTCGATGAGGCGATTACGAGCAGAAGAATAATTGCAGAGCCTTCGTAAGCATGTGGTATGAGATTGCGAAATTCGCGAAATTGCAAACTTACGCTTGGCCATCTCGCCAACTTATTGTTTTCTGCGCACCCAATTAACGAGGACTGAAAGTTGACTGCAAGTTTGCACTTTTATACGCATTTGAAGCGCAGCGATAGCAGCCTTCATTTAATTGTGGTCTCAGCTCGTTTTCATTTAACAATGAAACATATATTAATGCAACAATTTGCGCCAAGTGTCACAAAGTCACGAAACGTATCTAACATGCATTGCCATTTCATTTGCATTGACGTACACTAATTTAGAATTCAAGCGATTCAAGAATCATGTATTTTTTGTTGGGAAAGATACCATTTCATGTGGCCCACCTGGTACATGCCACTAGTAGAAAAATACGCGCTTAATGGTAGGTCATCAATATTTTCAAAGTTTTGCCATTCTAATCATACAACGGTATGTTTTTTAGCCAATTATTACACTTTATGACGTGTAGAATTAGTTCCTGGCGACTACCAAATCATCCTTATTCTTAATTTACAACTGCGGCCCGGAGCCAGCATCAAAATTCTATGTGCGGCCCGCTCCGAAAAAAGGTTGCTCACCCCTTACAACATGACGGATAATTTTTTGATAGGAAAACTTAAAGAATGAAAGTAATCGTTAACTTCAAATTCCCGGAAATGCAAAGCTCAGGAAATTCACGGGTATTCTCTGTGCTTGTCCGTTGCGCCTTGGCTTTGCGGGGTGCCGCGAATTGTAGCTTTATGGCTTTGGGGTGCCACGGGTCAAATGAGTTTGAGAAACACTGATCTATCAGCATAACTTTGATTCGATCTTCTTTGAAATGCACTCAAGTAAGGATCACACGAATCTGGACGACGCGGCCTAATCAGGATTTTTGCCGTCACCCGAAAACGGACGACGCGGCAGTGTTAAGGAAAAGTATTGAACCCTTTTTTAAGCACTTTTCTTAGAGGGGTGTGCTTGTTACGCATACACGTAGGATAAAAATTGCATCTGAACTTAGCATACCCCAAGAAGGGTCTCCTTAAATGTGTTTTTATGACGGCCCAGTTGACAAATACTAAAGCTGTATAATTTTGTTTGCAAGTCGGCATCAATGGTGATGTATATGGCCTAATTTGGGAATCACTGATGTGAATATTGAAGCATTATATGTGTCAAGTCATCCATTAGTGACTTGCTTGTATTAAGATTTATCTTAAGATTATTATAATATTTATTGAAAATAACAATATGACAATATGACAATATGTATAGCTTTAGACCCGGCCTCGATATCAGATACGTTCATCATCCAAGTCTCTACCATCCTATCAAGTCTCTACCGCTTTTTTTTATATATATAAAGAGGTTGAGGGCAAATGCACAAATGCACGACAGTCACCTGCTGATGGGTGACCCATGTGTGAGCCTGGTCGCTCGGACAGGCAGCTGAAGGCAGTGCTGACCTCGACCAACCCACTAAACCCCGGCCTTATGCTATGGCCGTCCTCTTGGCTATATGCTATCCTAGCTGCTAAGCCTTACGCGGAAGAGACGGAGGCGGAGAAGAAGAGTCGAGCATGGGCTCGTTTGTCATGTCTAACCTGGATAGCCAACCTAGCTAGAAGCGGGAGTGCCCACCAAGCTGCACGGCCTGGCGTAGCTGTCGGATTCCCGGGGCGCGTACCGGGAGATTGCGAAAATGTCTGGGTTCGAGTGGCCCACCACAGAAGCGCGGAGGTTATTCGCGAGTTTGTCGCGAATCTCGGCAAGTGGGGTGATTCCGAATTCTCGGAAAATGGTGCGATTTCTAACGTACCAAGGTGCACGAACGATGTACCTCAGGATGCGGTGGTCGGCCCCTGTCACGCTTTTGAGTCGCCAGGGCTTCGTACCCTCCCAAATGGGGAGGGAGTCTCTACCGCTTTTAAAGTTGTGCATGTGTTTAACCCTTACATGGGGGAGCCACCAAGTTTGTGGGATTCGCGAGTCGTATTATAATTTCCCCCGAAGGAGCAACTGTGGCAATGAATAGGTAAGCAAATTAAATGTGTCATCTATATATATGAATATGTTCCTCTGTATATATGGGATCTCCTCTTAAAATACAAATAATTCGTTCGAAATGAAATGTTTGGTATGTTCCGTGTACTCCTGGGACAATGTGGAAGGATAGTCAAGTGGAAAAACCTCATGGTTCGAAGATTATAGCGTTAAAAACAAAACTTTTCATGACAAACGGCACTGCAATAGTAATCGACATCGGTCTTCTGCGCATGCGGCTCAGTCCGTTGCCAATCAGCGATTGTGTACCGAAAGAATGAAAACGGGAATGAATTTTCCATGCCAAATCAAGTAGGCTGAAAACAGCGGGGCACGACACTGCAGTATTAACCAATTGCTAACAGGTGGACGGGCAGAACTTACGGACGGGTAGATGTGCAAATAGTAGTAAAACCCAAGCAACGCTACTATTGGGAACTCTACTATTGAGCTATAATAGGTTTCCCTGTGATAAATAGTCCGCCTGAAAATGGTTGGATTTCCATGTAGTTTCAAACACAAGATAGAATAATTAGACTTAATGTAAAAAACAGATAAATAATCTATCCCATTAACTATAATAGTTTCTGTTGTGACCGATGTAATTAAGGCTTGAGGTACCACGCTTCTTGGTTGATATTAATGCATATATTCTTACTTAATACAATTTCAATAAAACTTATTGAGGTAATGTATAATGCTTCGCTCTGACAACTGGCGGGAAAGACTGCCGATATACAGAGCAGTTTCCTTGACAGAAAATTGCGAGATCTCGGTAGGCCACCAGGATGGTTTATGATCTCGTCTGGGGTAAGATAGTGGACAAACGCATTCGTAGCATCGGACCAAGGTGGAAGAAAATTCTTCCGTCCTTGTGCTGAACTCATTAACACGGCCTTCAAAGGCTTCTTGTAGAAGGCTCGTGAAGGTGTCCAAGTTTGTTCGCCGGGGTACCTTAAGGGTTTGGGCGTTTCTACTGTATCATTCCTAAGCTATCTATTTATTATTGACTGCTGACGTGCAATCAGTTACATAGTTTCTATGGAAAATTAATAATGGGGTTATAATAATAAACCAGGTGATGTCTTCTCCAAATATTTAATTATATAAATCCAACCGGTTTCAGCCTATCAGGCCA
>JAOEHK010023457.1:0-26941 GCA_025447835.1 Labidoglobus nevermanni | reverse complement strand
CATTGTCCCAGGAGTACACGGAACATGCCCAATATTTCATTTCGATCGAATTATTTGTATTTTAGGAGGAGATCCCACACATACAGACGGACAGACATACATTCATTTTTATATTTAGAGATTTAACCGCAATTCGAAAAGGCAAGAAAATCTAAATAAATAAGCTTCCTATTCGACGATCAATACATTCCAACACAATGTGCAATTAGTCTCCTGGCAATTTTAAACAGGAAACAATCATCAGTGCAACAGAAACGAAGAACAACTTAGCTTACTCAAATTCACAAAATTAAGAATGAAGTAATGATGCATTGGGAAATATTTGAAAAAATAGATCAAATAGGAAACAGAACGCAAGCTAAAATCTGACGCCTGAAAGACGAAAAAGAAAATGCTTTTTTTACTCCTCTTGGAATCGTGGAATCATCTGGGAAAACATTGAAAGAAATGTTTTGGGTCCATTTTGATGGATTCAATGTTTAGAGGGAACATCTGCATACATTTGCTGTATGATCACGGAAGCATTTAACGAGAATACAAAGAAACGAAGAAGGGAAATTGTCCATGAATGAACTTGTGTGGCTAATGAAAGTATCCGTAAGTGTACACAAAGAGCGTAGAGGAAGAAGCACATGCATGTGATTCGATCCGCATTCAGGCTGGCCTCGCATCAAATGTGAATTGATAGATCAGAATCGAGCCTGTTAGCGATGTCTGCCCATGCTAATCTCGTGCAGTCGGCAGCAGATCAAGTAAACTGGCGTTACCCTGCCCTGGCGAGAAATGAAGCAATTAAGCTGATTTTTGGCGCGAACGCTCACAGGATGAGGATCGAGACAAGCGGCTGCTTCATTCGCGCTTTTTGCTCTTGACATTGTCACTGATGTGTCAGATAGTGAGGATTTCTTCGTCGCTTCGCGCAACCACTCGATTTACAGTTGCTTGTTCGATATTGCTGCAGGCAACCGGCATTAACGAGCTCATGCATGCACATATGTTCAATCCTGCAAGCACCTAGATGCATGCGTTTCGAATATTTACTTCTTCAGTTCTACGAGCAGCCGTCTTGATGCTGCCCACGACATTCCAATGAGATGCGAACGCCAGTCGAAGCGGACTGAAAACTCTAGGTGGTACTTTCCAGAGCAACGCTCATTTTGATAGCCAGTGATTGCTTTAGCATGAATTTTCCGCATGTCATGCTACATGCTATGGCATTTTCGAAATCAATCGCAGCCTAATTGCACGTTTCAAAACGATAGCGATAACAATTGACAATCAATGTTTCATCCTGTGGTGCTGGAGGTCTTCCGAGAAACGGTGTGATCTATTGTTATAGCCAGTCGTACCAAGAATTGTCAATGCGTATTTTGCTATCGCCTCAAGCATCCCATCCGCAGCATGAAAGGCCTCAGGCCAACGTTTGGGTTTCACCTGAAGGCAGTAAAAATCGAAATCCACTCGGCAAGAGCACGGAACACGTATAAATTATTAGTACCACAAAAGACAAGAAGAGAATGGCTGAGCCAGTCTTGCACGGCGCGCCTGCAGCAATGAGGGTGGCAGAGTTCGGCGCACAAGCCATTTAGACGCGCATTTCTACCTGGCTGGGTCATGCATGCCCTAACGACACATCTCGAAATAAGTGCGTCATGGCATTACGTCGAAGGTAGTGCAACGAGTCGAGGCCTCAACAACTGAAGACCTGCGACGGTTGCTTTCCTCCATCCTGCTTCTTCGCCTCCTTTCACAAGCTGCAGCTTCAGCGTTTTGTGGCGGATGGCGTGCGGCATGCGCCTGTTGCCTTCCAAGATAATTGTTGATGCTGATGCGATTGCGGTCGGATTGTGCTTTTATATGCCCCTTTGAGCTGCTACTTTGCCGAAGATGACGCATCACGCATTCGATGCTACCTTGACTAGCGAAGGCCGTCCGCATATTAATTTCCGCAACTAATTGAGTGAATTGAGTGAATTATAATTGGTGTGCAGATTACTTGTTGTTTTTCACTCTCGAACCAACAGATTGATCCCAGATGACCCTTGAACTATGCATGATGCGAAATTTGACACTTGAACTCGTTGGATAATTAGGCTGCACGTTTAAGCCAGTTATGCGCCTGTTTCACATTCTTAATCTTTCTTATTTTTCGCAAAACTTCGCTTAACACCACTCGCCGCCTTCAAATATCGGGTGGATCTTTATTATGCTCAATTTGCATACATTCTGCGCGTTTGCACAGCCATTCAAGTCCGCATGCCCAAAAATAACTTAATTACGAAATTAATTGTCGACACAACATCGTTATTTCCGTTCTTGTCGCCGTACAAAATTGCTGGAAATTGGAAACGTAACCGTGGCATTGAAACGCAAACAATTCAACACGCGCCATCACGAATTACAGATTTTAATTCGCGTTTTTGATGTTTTGCAATAAGTTCGCCGGCTCTGCTCATACTTGCATTACGCAGCAATGAAGTTGTAATCGCACAGCATCCTTGAATGCTTCACGTGACACATCTCATATCTCATAAACATTTTTCTCCCTTTTTGCTGCCTACACGTACAGTTGAATCTCGCTCTTAGCGCTTTCCTCTTTCGGTATTCACCGGTTAAAAAATTGTTATTCACGGAACCAATCAGTAAATTTCTTGAAATACCCTTTTCTGCGAATTTACTAATGATCTTAGCGTTGAGAAACATAAGAAACTAGCGTAAGTGTGATCTTTCCAGAAACTACAATTTCTGCATTATATTTCAATATTTTAGTTAACAATCGAAGGTCGCGTTGATAACTAAAACAACCTTCGACTTATCTACTATTAATAACTTGCCTAGTATTGCATTATAATACCGTTTTTTACGCAATACTAATTCGACGAATTAAATGCTTAGTTATGAAAACATTTCAGACATATTGATAAGTCAGATTCTTTCCCACGTAGAGGAAGGGCTAACAGAAACTTTTACCGCTCATTTGCATTTATTATTTCAATTCAACTTACTTGCAAGTTGCTCAAGTTCACATTTTTAGCCTTGAACTTAATAATAGTCTCCAGAATGTGTCCGCAGCGCTTCGACTTTAGCTTATTCTCTCCGAAACACAGCTTTACTATTTAACAGGGTTAACACGCGCCAAGAAAGACACAATTTAACAAATTAATTGCACCAAATTAAGAAATGTAACCGTGGCAGATTGATGCCTGTCACGAAACATAATCAAACATTTCGAATGAATTTAGCCACGCTATGTTGATTTGCGTTGATACCAATTGATAATCATTACTGTTAGAATTGTTGGCAATGCTAGAAACATAGAAATCATTCATATTATATTCGCATCACTGATTTTGCAAGTGAAAGAAGTGAACTGCACAACCATAGATGCAGTCATTCAATCGATTGATTTTCTTGGCGTGAATGGAAACCAATATCATTCAGCTATAGGTACATCGATTAAGGAATCATTCCGCCGAAGCTGCAATTCTGCACCAGTCAGTTACTTTCAGGACAGAGGCGTAATGTGGTTGCCTATCACCCGGTTGCAACAATTCTAAAAAGTTGCCTCTATACTACTTGTGTAGCCATAATTGACCCCGGGTATTCCCTGTGCTATATCTTCAATTAATCAACCCTAAAGTACCGAAGTTTCACAGCTTCCATATTGAAATAGATATTTTGGCCGATTATTTTCTGTATTAATTTCCTTCGAGTAAATGTTTACAATCGTGCGCAAGTAATTTCAAATCCTAACAAAAATCTGTATTATTTGACGAGTGCCAATGTTTTTGAAGGCCACGTGTAATTGCTTGGTTTAATTTGTTCACGCAATCGTCAACATACGCCATTCAATTAGAAACTAATCATTGACACAGTTACGTCCCGTAATATGTGCACATTGTAAAATGTTTGCAATAATTTCGTTGTTTTTTGTTTCAGGTGAGTCTGAGAGGCAATTGCGTTATACAGAGGTTGGAAGTAAGTGGAATAACAGCCGCATTGTAGAGGAAAACTAGGACACATTTGACTCGAAAAGCAATTTAGATATGCTTACAGTATTGGAAGTCAAACACAGTGAGAAATTGCCAGATAAGATTGTTGGCGCATACCACCCAATCAGAACATACATAAAGGCAAAATGTGTTCGCACTGCCTTATCGTAGATAAGCTGTACAAATATGCTCCATCTTCAATAAATAATCATTCAATTATGATCCAATTATTCACGCCAAAGCACTTGATGAACGCATTGAAAATCTAGTTATTGTCCAGTTCACTGCAAAAGGCGTTGACACTGAAGGCGAGAACATATGCAAATAGAGAATACAAAAGGCGCATTGGAAAACAAGACTTCAGTTGAAGTGAACTGAAATCTTCGACGAGTTATAACGAAACCGTTGAGTACGCTAATGCAATCGTACATAAAGCCTCTTTCGCTTGCACAAGGTTGACTTGTAAGAATAAGCCACCCACATTGAAAGCTGCCGACATCGAGCTTATTCTCACATGCTTCGAAACGTGCTCGAAGAAATTTCAGCTGCGGCTATCTCTTGTTTTCATTTCTTCAACTTTTCATTCATTGTTCATTCTTTTAAACTGTTGTCCAGTACGTGGCATATTTATTTTGATTTTAATGTCTACAAATAGACCAAGTAAGGAAATATCCATAATAGCACAGATGAAATAGTTGAGTGCCAAATTGTGCCAAAGAATTGCATTTCTAATTGCTTTTTTTAGTAATTTTAAGTTTAATTATTGTTTGGATAACACGATTGTTGGTGCTAAGTAAGTAAAATTCAATACTTAGCAGCTCATTATTTACATACTTGCAACATTACATTGTACATTCTTTAATGCGTAACTGCAAGCTATTTACATCTATGACAATCAGTCGTGTCCCTATATGGATTTCATTGGTTTTTCTTGCTATTTCCAATTTATATGATTTGGAAAATATGCTTGCCAGCATTTCTGTGAACAATTTAAGATTGCAAATAGTAAAGATCCATGAACGCAATTTTCAAAGTTTGTTGGTATCAATTGGCGGGATTTGGTGGCCTCCTGCATGCGAATAGTTGAACATAAGCCCATTTCCGTGGAGTTGTTACGATCGCACATTGCAAAGTTTAGGCATCCAATGTGACAGCTATAAAAAGAAACAACACTGACAAGATTACACAACCGCATGAGAACTTTGGCAGATCCAAGAATACGAACGGATCGCATTTCTTCTGATAAAAAACAATTGAAAGAATGGGTTGTAGTATTGCAGCACTTCCTTTATTGCATTGACTAGACGCGATTCACTTCTACACAATTTACAATTAATTCCTCCACCCATTCATACCAATTCAGCTATCTTTAATTAATCTTAAGTTCAAATGCACCGTTTGCTAGAATCACACCCACAGAGTGCAGGAGTGCAGCTTTCTTGGGCACAAAAAGAACTGGATAGAACAGTGTTTCTAAAACTTTGTTGAAGCGGCACCCCAAAACCTCAAAATCTGGCATCCCCTGCAATGGACAATCCCGACGAATACTAGTCAAATAACCTCGGGGCTTTGGGCATTCCCTGTACTCTGTGGCTGGGCAATAAAATTAGATGAAGGTGTAACAGGGTATCCGGTAAATGCCCTGAATGGAATGGTTATCCTTGAGCCAAGGTGCAACGGATAAACACGGAATACCCAAGGTTCTGTTTGAGTAATTATTCGCCTCTAATTAAAAATATTATTCTTTGAAAGCAAGCGAAAGAATGGTAACCCACTAACACATAGATCTGGAGTAGGCCCTGCAACCTATGACGTACAACCCTTGTAAAAGACCATCGCGAATATCCTCGGATTGTATCTCATTTACTTAAAATCTTCAATTTTGAGACTCAAGCCTATAAATACTGTATGGATGCTCAACGTTTGCAAATGGTTAATCTGAATGGGGTTTCTGAACTTCGCCTAAATATTGGAGTTATGGAAACTATTGTACTTCAGAGTTTTTGGGAGTCGAAGGAAAATGGCAGAATTCGCGATCCAATCAAATCTCCAGGGATTTGGCAAAATGATAATTCTCTCTGAATTCGTGTAATGATCTACAATTCACTAAAGAAAACTAACCATAGAGACGAGAAGACATTGTGAAAGAATTAATCACAGTTTTTAAATTTAGATGCTCATCATATTTGCATTTCATGTTTTCGAATAACAACGAACTCGTCGAGAGTTCGAATGGGTATAGTAATATTGCCTTGAATGCAATTCTTCAATCAACAATTTCACGAATTAACTTCGGCTAGGAAATTGCTACAAATGATGTATGAATCTATCAACCACTGGTTGCTGCAAGGAAAGCAATTGTATCTTCAGACAATAAGTAGCAAAAGCTGATTCTAATCCCATATGCCGATGTTGTACGCTTGTAATTTATTCCCTTGCTATGTTGTTTCTTTATTATAATAGTATTTCAATAGCTGTATATAATAGCTATGCAAAATGATCGATTTCCTTTACATGTTGAAACTGTATGATGTTGAATATTTTCTTCGATTCATTGAAAACATCAAACACGCATGTTGTGTTGATGTGATGAGAAGGGAAGTACAAAAAAGGTTCGGAAATATAACCACACTTCGGGGTCGGCTTCGAAGGCTCAAGTTCCAATGGCGGATAAAAAACGCTTGGGAACATATAAGGTCCTGTTCTGAGCGAAATAATTTCGGAATTCAACTATGCACGGCTAATAACCAATTATAATTTAAGCACTATAGCTATAGGCTCTTAAAAATTCGATAAGTGTACAAGCAATGCAGGCACTTTCGAAACAATGAAGTCGCCTTTGATTTACACCTTTCGGCCTGCAGTTCTCGTTTGCAGTTTTTCATTGTTTGCTTCTTTTGCTTTGTATGAGCATCCAAAGGCAATTTACGCGCATTCATCGACGCATTACAACCTTCAGTGGCGTGTCAGCAGTTGGTATTTGCTGATATTTTCATGAAACAATATGCGCTTGCAACGAAAAGAAAAACAAGCGAAAATGCCCTTTTTGCCCATTTGCTAGCAATTATTGCGTCAATACCGGCCGTCATTCTGTAGGACGATTGCAAATTTCATTGGCTTAGAATTCATATTCATCAAATGTATAAACATTTCTCTATTTTTCCGATCGTATCAGCCACATACCTATTATCCAGATATTTGCATGCTTGTTTTCACGCATCAACTTCTTATGCACTCACATTTCTTAACAGTTCGTTGACCTTCAACCTGGAAAGCAAGGAGTCTTATCCTGCAGTTGTAATACTGTGTTATTAAGATATGATTAATGATATTGATCAACTGCAATATTCGAATCTACATTGACTATATTGGAAATGCAAGTTCTCCAATCTAGTTTCATCAAAAACCTGATCCTCCTACGTCCTGGAATACAATTATCATTGCATTTAAGTCGATTTGATCAACAAATCAATCACAGAGGCGTGACACAGCAGTACGTAAATGATTTTAAGCCCTTTGATGAGTCGGATGGTGGTCATCGTGACATTGGCATGTGATTAAAATGCGTGAAATGCGTTCTCCGCAATCGGCGCAAATTGATAAGCGATGAAGCTCAATGTGGCATTAATATTCATGCACTCGCAATAATGTTATGCATCATCAGGCCACATGCTCATGAAATGATAATAATCATCATCGCATACTGATTATAGCCTGGCAACAGAAATCGGCCATTGCATTGCTTCTTGCTCGTATAGTTTCCAGCATTAGTTTGTTGTTAAGTTAATTACGAACGAGCACGTGGGCGAAGGAAGTATTTTAGAAAATCGCTTGCCGCTTGTCTTCCTTCGCCATGCACCTGATTTCTTCATACTTGCCAGCCAACGCAATTCATGTCGCCGCAAATGGAAACGACGAACTCAAATGATTTGGAATATGATTTTCCAATTGGTGCTCAAATACAATGTCGACGCTTGCATCCGAACAGTTGCTTTGATTGATTCATTATCAGCTCACGCATCACGTCGACTTTATTTGGCTTGAGGCATTCCGAAGAAGTGAAGTTTCACCGTCAACATTTACCTAACACATTCTCTATCTCCATGTCGCGTCTGCGCGCGTCTCTTAGCATCTTCCTAAACAAAGTGTTTACATTTCTCAGTCTTCTCGATTTCTCCATGTCCCAGCAAGTTCAATGTTTCCTGACATGCATTAAGCCACCAGCATAATCGTTGCATTCGTGGGCATTTGTCATTTTTTAAGCACAGGTATCTGTGGCAAACATCCTAATGCGCAAAGTGTGTTAAATGTCTTCACAGTCTTCGCTCCCTCTCATCTACATCAGCATAGACTGCAACAAACGCTACTTGAATTGGTGCCAATAAACAATCGATAACGACTCAACTCTTAAACTGAATTTTCTACTTCGTGTTACGAATAGATGCTGTTCACCTTAAAATCACTTTAGGAAATTTAACCCGTTTTCAGGTGACAGCAAAAATCCTTATCGGACCGAGTCACCCAGATTCGGGTGAGGCTTATTTGAGTACATTTCAAGGAAGATCGAATCAAAGTCATGCCGATAGATAAAAGTAACCGCTACCCACTGCAATAATCATTAGAAACAATCATGTCTCAAGAGCTCGCACGTGGCCTGACTCAGATATTCTTACAAAGTAGCGTGGCAATCAACGTGTTAATTAAGAGAATTATAGTGGTGACTGCAGCTCTAAAAATGACAGGCCTTCGGAAACTCGTGGAAAATCATTTAAACGCATTCACCTAAGAGTAATCCCAAGCAGGTAGGAAGCTATTGCTCTTCTTCAACTCCTGTCAGTAGAGAACTAATAGCATCCTTTCAGAGATAGAGAGATCTTATAATACAATGCAAACAAAGCACAGAGAAGATGAGAAAGCCAACAACCCACCATATTCTTAATGACCATTTTCTGGGCTTGACGACCTACAACCTAGGTGGTGATAAGTTGAATCGTAATCATTAGATTATGATCTGGTTAAACACCTCTAGATAAAGCAGATGTGTTCTGAATAGGGTTTTCCTCATGGCAAGACCGATTGCAAATTACTGTAATACACCATCGTTCATTGGGTCGCAACATGACTAAATGCGCACGTGTTTCGTGGAAACAAGAAAAACTGAGGAGAATATTAAAATTTACCCTATGGGAACATTGTCACATATCTGGGCAAGCACACAGAGCATTGAAGATTTAATTGGTACTCGGCATCGACTACATCTATGACCTTTTGTCTTCTCTCATGGGCATGCCGCTTGTAAAATGTGAAAAATTATCTTAACCTGAACCCAACAATTTAATGCAACAGTGACAGAATGCTCTAAAAATGCAACAATGTTCAATGAGGCAATTTGTAAGGCTATTATGTCTGATGTTGTCATTGTCTTCACGTTACGTTCGTTCATTTCTCTTTGCATCTGGTACCGAACATCACTGGTTTTACCATGTCTGCACAACTCCTTTTTAGGACAAGTCTAGATACGATTAGGTACCAAACAGGCTCATATATTACAGAAACTCATTAGTGACGTTGCGGGTCAAACTGGTAAATGCCCTTTGTACAGTGCTTCTCCTTTTAGGCGTATTCATAAAGCCCCACCTATGGCCGAATTGCTATAAAAGATACGCGTAAGTTGGACGAAATTGTGAAGCTTACAGTGTATATATCAAAGGTAGCCAAAAATATAAGTTCTGCTGTTTATCCTTAATGTGTCGCGATCGTCTTGCTGGCCACCTCTGCTATATATAGTACAACAGCGTATTTATTATAGTTTTTTCAATTTTCTTATATACGATATTTGTGAACAAATCTTCATCGTAACATCTCTATCCCATTCATTTGTAATGCAACCAGAGTAAACCAATGCTCGAACTAAGTTTTGTCACTAGCAGGTTTAAAGTTTGCGCGAACATGTCTGCTTTACTATTTCCTGCCGACCATATTGCTTTTGCGCTTCTAGGCCGGGAACAAGCGCCATTACTAACGCCATTGTCAGTAAGTCACATTGTAGTGAAGGCAATTGCTGTAGTTTCTGCTGTTGAAGAGTGAATCAATTTCAATTTCACCGATATGGATCAACCATCTACCAGCAAGAATATACCAATTAAGAAAGGCGCACAAGAGCGTGTGATGCAGATTAGGGAAATTATAGAAAGGAAGCAAAAACTGATTGCTGAAATGCGGGCCATGGTGGGTACGCTAACAGGCCTCATTGATATGAGTTCGCATGGAAAGCGGAAGTCTACCCTAGAAGATATGAAGGAGATGAAGAAGTTCATGCAGGGCATGACTTCCAGCCTCAACAAGGATTGTAGTATCTTGGTGCGCCTCTTGGAAGAAATGTGTAAGTAATAAATTTCGCTTCTAACAATCTGCCACTTGTGCTGATCGCCATTTTGTTCCTTCTAGGCACCAAGTGAGATTCCATGAGTGGTCCAAAAACATTATTCAATATAAGTATGTAATATCACATATTTGTACGAAATTTGTCACGAGTAAATATTTGTAATAAAATCCACTCTAAAAATTATTGGTAAATTTCATTTTCGTGCATTTCAAACACATTTCTGATGATATTAACATAATCAGAGATGTAATATCAGGAATTAACCTAACGTGAGATCATTACGAATCAATGTAATCCAATTGGAATTTGGAACATGGAAACAATCTAAGTATAACGAAATATTGACCTATCTGGTTCCTGGAAAACGCTAGGAAACCTTGACAAGAGAAGATGCCTGGTACACAGCAAGACGCTTCTTAGTGCATGACTGCTAATATTTTCCAACAAAACCATATAAGAAGTATTACGAATTGCATTTTGGGCTATTTCTCGTAATTCGCCGAAACGAGCGGGAAACATGATAGGCTTTGGGCCATAAAAAGCAGCATATCCATTTCTGGGTAGTCCTAGAACAATCAGATGTCATCTCACGAACTCGCGAATAGCGAAACCGAGAATACGGAGGCTTTAATGCGCTAATATAATTATAAGATGAATATAAATTCATCTCTCTTTAAGTAGTCATACTGTGGCAACAAATTTGCAGGTCCAGGATACTCTGAATGTGCATTAACATGTACAGAGATGCAGAATGAGGCAACATTTCACAAGAAGTGGAAATGACTGGCATGCTTGGTCTGAACAAAGCATTACAGCTACAGACCCGCTGACACTTTCATTACACTTCGCGGTCGCGGTTCGCAAGGGTTTCCGAGAGTTTTTTTACCGCGCCATAAAATTCTGCCGTCAATGATAAGCACGTGCATAAATCGCATCGCGCCTCAGACGTGTTATTACAAACGTGAAGATAATGATTGCTTTACGTTCGATTTCATTTCTTTCATTCCGCTAATCGACACCCTGGTCGCCATCGGTTCGGAGATTGCTTCAATTAAATTCACAGCGAAGAATTCGGCGAAACTAAGCGTTCGAATAAATTGCCATTTTTATTATTGTCAATGGATGTGCCCCAGCGCACCTAAACAATTCGCACGACGGAGATGCAAGCACTTAAGTCGCTTCGGACGTTCTTTTGCCACATTATGACCATATGCAAAGACGCTTCGAGTTCTTAAATTGCAATGTGCTTAAGCAAATGTGTGACCAATATTTAACCTCTCCTCATTTCTCAAAGCGAATAAGGAAAGCCAGTGAATGCTTTACTGCGAACTCACGCCGCATTCCCATTACTCTAGTAATGATTAAACATTGATAATGCCTGCCAGTGCTGTAGGCAGGGCCGGCTCCAGGTGGAAGCTATCGATGCTTTGCATTAAACCGCCATGATACCTCGGGTATTCCCCATCCCGTGCTTGTCAACTGCATCTGTATCTTGGCAAATATTTGTGTCGGAAATTGTCTTATTTATGGGGTGCTGATTATCCCAGAGCCGGCACTGGCTGTAGCTGGAGATTCGCCCATATATATACAGTCTTCGTGTCTTGGGTGCAATTTCGGGTTCAGATGGCGTCAAGAAACTCGTTCCGCCAGACACCGTTAAATTTTAACGAAGTTAAAAAAGTTAATAAGCCCAATGCATCTTCGATCACACATCCAACGATTCATACTTAAATCCTCACAATTTGCCAAAGTTCCACTCTGCCGTTTTGTGATTTTTAGTATTGACGCAGATGTGAAGCGTTAAATTAATCATTAATATGTCCAGCTACCGTTAGAATATGTAAATTTTAATATCTCGATTCATTAAGGTCAATTAACATATAATTAAATGTTGTTAATTATGATACGCAGACACAATTTGATTTTCTTGGTCTCCCTGGTTGGGATTCCGTGCACCTCTCTCCTTTCAGGTCGTTTGAAACAACTAATAATAATGGCAACTTCATATTAGCAGATAATCAATCAATCATTGATTGGGGTCATCAAATGAATGTTCACCCTGTGTGTCCGAATCGTATGAATGTGGTGAATAATTAAGATCTGACATCAGATGAACAGGAAGCATTCATTACTGAACAATGTTCTGCAATGAAAAATTATCTGCTGCACTCAATGCCCCACTGTACAATAAAGAATTGACCGCAATTAAGACATGCAATTAATTGCTTTCAACAAAGAGACGATGCGTGTAAGGGCATGCTACATTTGCAGGAATTACCATATTTTCCAAAAGAAGCAGTCGAACAGGAGAAGAAAAAGGTGCAAAGTAAATACACCTCTTCAACAAGCGGCCAGGAATTAAGAAATGCTTAACATTTGGGGTCATTTGAGAAGCAATCTATCTGAGGCTGTAACGAACCGAAGAATTACTTGATTTCCGCATCGTTGAAAAAACAAAAGGAGCATTGGACCGTCAGCGAAATGACAACGTTAATTGGCTGACGATGTGATGACCAGATTCGGATATAATTAACCGAATGTCCAAAAAGTGAGCGATGGACTCGCATCTCACTTGGCAAACACTACCTGGAATCTGTTGGTATTTTAATTGGCCTATATCCATTTTTCTTTGTTGGGGTTTTTGGTCGCTCAATTGCCAATCATTCCATACACCCACTCGCAGTGATTCCCGAATAAATGGCAATGGGCAGGCCGAAGTATGCTGATTAATTTCCTGCGACTAGTGCCCTTCCCTCTTCGTTGGAATATATTTGATTATGCATTCTTTCGAAGCCAATTGTAATGTCCAGGCGCTGTTTGTTTTAATTTCAGCATTACTTGCAATGGCAATAAAATGTAGGGAACTGACGAATGAAGCAATGCACTCCATCCCACCCTTGGCAACACGAATGCAGCTACATAACGAAAACCGCACCCATTTGTCTGCCCACAAAGCGACTCCAACAGCAAACCTAGCAAACTTCGCCACATGGTCAGTTTGTGTGGAAGTTTTGAAAGAAACCAGCAAACTAAGGACAAAAATGAAAGCAAATCACCCTTCGTGGCTGATTGCCAGAAAAGCAAATGAACGACTTCGAATGAGAAATGATATCAAAAGTCAGATATGAATAACGCGCGAAACACACGACAGAACACTGAAAGATGATCGCAAGACATCAGACAAAGGATTCATAAAGAATCTACCGCACGATAGTGAAGAGCAAAGAGCAGACACCAAAGTACAGCACCATGCAGTGAATGCGTAGGACGTATAAATGCAGTGCTTTACCTTCACCCATCGCCGTGTAGGTGTACAATAGATAGGGCCCTTTTTCTCCTTCATAATTAAGCTCTTTTGTTCCATGATGTAAATTGCCATGTGTAATTGATGTTTAACAAAAAATAATGCACCAACAATGCCTCACGACAAGCGGCTTACATTGTGAACTTATCCAAACTTGGACTCAATACATTATTAAATTATTCAGTAAGAAATTGTGAGAATGGATATCAAGACCCTGTTGTTCAATACGGAGCTTAGATATAGTCTCTTCAAAATTTGAATCTTGGAAATGGTTGGTGCCACAATAAAATGAAGGTTCATGGAGTTGTTACGATGTTTCCACTTCCGAATAGCAATAAACCGTATTTCCGGAATTTTCCCAACAACTGGCCTGCCATTGTAATTCATACTAAAGTAATTCTTGACCATCGTAATTTTCGGATAGTGGGATTGTGGGTAATATTGGTTAGGTTGGAACCTTAGAGTCTCGATCATCAGTCAGTTTTTACCTCATTAGGATATCAACGATGGGAGTCATAAGGAATAGATCTATGATTAACCAGCATTAAAGCGTGATCGATCAGCTATCAATTTTCTTCGTAATGATCAAACCGTCTCAGATATTAAAATGTTTCCTGCCAATTTAATGAAAATCGAGGCATGGATCTTGCATCTGTTAATATAATGTTGAGCTCGTGGGCAAGCCCATGTCGGACAATAATAAGGTGTCATGTTTTCTTAGCCTTAACAAGATATTTTCTCCTCCCACCATTGACATAACGTTTCGTGCGGGTGCAAAAAAGCAGTGTGTGCATTTCCTTGCTCTGTATTTCTTCAACCGTGTAAATGAAAGCATCCTGGCGATTTAGATCTTACACCTATTCCAACAGAGTAGCGGTAAAATCGCAGGAAATTTGACACCACTGATTATTAACCAAACAACCATACCATAAGATCATGCAAAATGGTTGCTCTACTTTAGTGTAGGTTGCTGATGTTCTTTGCGGTTTGAAACGAAAGTAAATTACCAATTTGAGTTTATAGAGCAAAGAGATTGCAGAGTGCAAACAATTGTTGCTCTGTTAATAAAATTCTTGACCAGCACCTTCTTAGAATAAGACCTTTTCATGTAAAAATGAAGGTTCTTATTTTGTTTTACTCTTCAGATGTGCCATAGTTTTTAAAACTTCATTAATTACTTTTCTAGCCAGAACTTCGACTAAGGAACATGGAAGGTGTTTTTTTTTTCATTAGAAGGAGGGTCTGGGGGCACCTTTCGCGCGAGTACTGCGGCCTAAAAGGCCTGTTGTACTGTATGGAAGATGTTACAAGAGTATTTGTCTATATTTGTCCATCTATGAATGGTTTAACGATTATTAACATTAGTTACGGCTCATCAAGTATAATTTTAAAGGAAACAAGTTAACAACGGGGCATTAGATATTACAAGAAACATACATATTAGCATAACATTAGGGCGCATGCCAATGAAACGCAGTAACGATAATCAAGATAAAACTAATGTCCTAACACATGTCAAGCACATTATACCACATTTCCAGCATAATCGCCTAATTTCATCATTTCGCTGCGCTGCATGATATCCTTAGCAATTCTGCTAACGATCGCTGACTTGTTACTGCCCGGATTAAGAGCGCACTTGCCGGGAGGGTGGATTTTGTTGCAATTTCTATTGCGTTCCGATTATTACGGCATTCTGGCGATCTCCAAACTTTATTCATGTGCCCGAATGAGTCAGAAGCCCTCATGTCCGGAGCGTGCAACTGTCGAATCGTAATTGCACTACGGCCCTAGTGTGGCAATTGGAATGTAATAAATGGGGTAGCGATTGAGAAGCAGAATTGCCAGTACTATACTACCGGCCACGTCAAAATCACCATCATCGCATCATCACATCATATTTCATAGAAGGCATATTCAATGCTCACATGTCAACGTGCAATATATGGTCGGTCAGCTATAATCAATGTTTCACTAATGCGAAATGCGCCCAATTGACCAAACAAGTGATGCGAAAAACAACATTCGATTCCAATAGATCGACACGTGGCCACAGAATGGGAAACGGATATGCGAGGGGTTTCTTCATTTTGACACCATGAGGGTTGAGAAAAGGGTATGGACATTTATATCATCGTTTCTGCTGCCGCGCTAAAACGAAGGGTTTCTAATGTGGCTGAAGTGTTTCCTGGTTTCATTAACTGCCCTATTGGCAATATTCTTTAGAAGCAGAGAAATTTCATTACCGAAATGATTGAATATGTATCGTGCTAGTATAATTACTTAATTGAACCTAAAATGTAGTTCAAACATTTGGCCGAGGTCATGTGCATATTAATATTGGCACAAAACATATTTGTTGCCTGTATCTGCCTCTGCGTTTATATATTGATCTGTTTTCAAGCGACACTTTTGTGGTCGACTTGCTTGCCATATTCATATTGAGATAAATACATAGCTGAACGAGAAAGAAGCAGCCTTCGGCATCATATTACTTTCTAGATTAGAACACCATAATGGCAAAGAAATTCTACTTGAAGCAGATGAATTAAAAATGAGTTGATATACCCAGTTTCTATGAACTGCTCGTCGAAAAATAGAAGTGGCAACATAAAATGATTAGGATTTGCATTCTGTTTCATTTGTATTGCCTGGAATTTGCTATAGATTGTTGGCCACCTTGAAATTCAGTGTGAAATTTGAGGCAGACCAAGGCCTTGGTATTTGATCGCCGCCGGCTCATTTTCATCCTTAACCGGTCGATCTCTGCTTCGATATGTCGAACGTCATTCCTTTAAGGCGCTTCAACGAGAAATATTTTGCAGCTTTAGGCACGATTTCACAACCTTCATCGTCGTTTGTGCTCACTTTGAGTTGAAGGTGATTTTTTCAGTATTGAATCAACATTCCATGAAGTTTTAATTTTTTCATGAAGTCGAAACTGAATCCAACAACCAACACTTCGGCAGTTGGAGAATTGGAAGCTATTGGAAAGATAGCAGTGACATGGCAAAAAGGTCATTGTCTGAAAATTGGAACGTTGCCATTACTTTTCCAATATATTCGTGCGATTCTTCGCTCTAACCCAGTGTTTCCCAAACTTTTTGCCCTGTAGAGCCCTTACCGATATTAATAGTTTTTATAGACCCCTTAAGGGGCAGCGGACAAGTACTGGGAATACCCGAGGTTCCGGTTATTCTTGACCACGGCGTCATTTCTGTCATTATACCGAAGTGTCTTAGCATTACCCATCCGTAAACCCCTATTCATGTCTCATAGATCCCAAATGCCATGTCTGGTTCTCGTGGACCCCCTGCAAATCGAAATCAACCCCTAGGGTGTACATAGACTACTTTGGGAATCACTGCTCTAACCCAACCAGGACTACATTTTATTGATTATTCTATTGTAACTATTCTGACTTCAAATAGAGTTGTTAAGAAAAGTGAGCATGAATTTATTTTCATTGATGAAATAATCTAGAAGTCTAGACAAGTTTTGCTCGAATTTTGTCATTTAATTTATTACGTTTTCTTGCCAAGGCTGAGTCTTTAAAAATACAGCAGGAATGTGTTATTGCGGCGGAAAATCTATATGGTCCTTACTATAAAAGCATACTCGCTGATTCAGTCACCATGAAGCATGCAACAATTTTAAAATATTTATCTAATCAGCAAAGTTTCAATTGAAATTATAAATGCTCCCAGTAGATAATTTCTTAAAACGTATTATTAGAGCATGATTTAAAAAGATTTATCGAACCAAATGATTAAATTGATGAATGTAATTGCATTAAAACACCACGAACCCATTTGCATGGACACTTCGTTAACTAAATTGATTTTCATTCCAACATTTCATAAAATAAATTGAGCTCATTTCAACTCTGCCCTTATCAATGCGAACGAATCATAGTAGGACTACAAACGAAGAGCGGAATATATGACGATAATACGTATATCAGATAATCACATGTTACTCCCACAGTTGCGCCTTTCTGTTAGTTATCAGCAACAACTGTTTGCACTGTCTATTTACCTAGTAATATGATTTCGAAATGTTCATAGAAATAGTCACGTCCTTAATGATACCAATAGACGAAGCAGAAAATTCCAAGAAAATTGAATGCAGTCAAATGGTATTCAAGTTACGTTTTCCAAGAAAATTTCATATCCAATATCAATTCTGTAACAAATATTGCAATTTGGGTCTTTCCTTTCACGGTAATGGAAATTTCTTCGGAAGTTTATCTTATTTCTGCATATTCAAGTGGATTCGTAAGAGATTAAGATACAAGATCTAAGTACAAAAGTGATATTTTCATGAGACATCATTGTAAATGATATTTCATTGAAAATAGAGATTGCGATAGAAACTTAACGCAATTACATTAATGGAATAATATCTATCAAGGAAGAATGTCATAAATAATGAGTGGACGAATGTAATGTCGTTGGGTAGGTCAGACACTGATATACACTTAAATGAATGAATTGTATTTCGGGTGTTTGTCCATTGGATGACAATCTTGATCAAATTTTAATATACAGTAGACTTAATCGGTGATTATTGCACTCCTTCTTCAAGTGCGATTGTTGATTTGTCTCGTAATGTGTAACTTGATCAAGGCCTTTACCAGAAAGCCTAGGCCGCGCTTCAATTTAATTAATTAAGATCAATTAAGGTGCATTGTTGTGCTTAGCTGGCATTTCACTTTCAAGAGACAGCATTCATTGAAGCTACCAAGACACAAATGTGGATGGAAATGAATTCAATAATGATTAGGTCACTTTAGAATCGAAGAGAATGTTTTACTGGATTCAATTGTCGAGAGTATTCTCAGAATGTGGTTATACAAGCGAATTCTTTGTTTCTTTAACTAATGAACTTAAGTTTTCAGAAACACAAGCAGCATGATTCAAGAAGCAGGCTTGGGCTTTTCTTTGTTGCTTTGGATGTTATGCGACAAATGGATGAAATGTGCATTCCACCAGAATGCGCCAGGTTGAGATGATGACACTCAGTCGCATATCAATAATTGATTAATTGGAGACACACTATTATTTCTAAATGTGGGAAGCGTTCTTGAACATATTCAATGTACTTATAAATTATAGATGTATGTATTCCAATCGCTCTTCAAGAAATTGAAGTAGTATCAGCACCATTTCTTTTTTTTGTATGTTGGTAAAACAATAAATCAGGCATGGAATTAAAATGGTCACTCCATATATTTGTCGGATCTGCGAACAACTGTTCCAATAATTACTTGGATTACTTCGTGAAATAACAATTTGTGGCGAATATTTTAGGTTACATAGAGTTTAGGTTAAGGAACCGTTTTAAGCATGTTTAGCACTAAGCTATATCTCTGAGATCGGCCATTAATGTCTGCAGAATATGGCTTATAATAGATATACAAATATATTTAAAAATAGATGCATCCTAAGAAATTGTTCATATTGAAGGCGATAAGTGACTTCCGGCTATAATTCTGAAAGTGTGCTCTTGAGAAAATATCAGCCATTAATTCAACAAAGTAATGTCTGGCAATGCTTTGTAATCGTGCTTAGCATCACGCATTCTCTACAATATAAATCTTTCCATTCATTCATGCTTGCGAATGTTCCTTGTACGAGAATAGCTGAGGAGACAGAACAGAAGCAACTGTATCGATAAGAGCGTCCATATTTTAACAGCCATGCCGATTTGGGTTTGTTGGCACAAGCCAAGGGTATACAATGTTATTACAGCTCAAAAAAGAGGCACTTATCGAATCCAATGTGAATGCACTCATCTAGGTAATGGCCAAACACTTGCACACTTCAGCGTTTAGTACGTGCCTTAAATCATCACATGCTTCGCTTTTTTATGGAAGTCTAGAAAAAATGTTATAAATGCGAGCTGTAAACATTTCATGTTCAAGTCGGGCAAGAATTATTATAATTGCGATTCCGTGATATTTTGAACGCCTCTTTCAATTGAAGTGAACAAGTAAATGGGGTCATGAACACATTCGATTCGGTAATGCAAAGCCTAGTTCTGAATCTGTAGTATATAACAGGCAAATTGAATGCCAGAAATGCGCCTTCAGAGCAACATTTAAATATAGATCCTTTATCCTAAGTAAATAAGCAGGCATCAGTGCGAGAGTGGCAGTTATCTGAACTATGACGAATGAGGCTTTGCTACGTAAAATGCAGACCCTCAATTTTTCATTTTAAGAACACTCGGAAGCCGGCACTTGCGTCAGCTTATCGCCCCCCATTGATAATTGAATGAGTATTCTTCACCTCAAATAACGGAAGCACTACATCGAGGCATGTTCAGTTTCCCTCTTGCAAACTCGGCTCCAATTGATGTAATTTATTGAGGTTTATTTACGTATATGAGGTGGTGATGATAATGTTTAGTAATATAGTAGTATGGACTTTTTAAACATATGTCTACATCGCCTACTTTCCTATGCCGGAAATTTCGTCATTCTCCTTGAGGGTATCACATTCATTTTCTTGGTCTTGTACTTATAATCCTGCCAGTGGAATTTATTAATGAATATGCGATGCTCCTGGCCAATTAATACATTCACATTTTTTTATTTCAACTTTTCAATATTTATTGATCTTGCATGCAACTAAAATTGGAGTTAATTGGCCATAAATTCGCGAGATTCAGATTAATAGCTTCATTAAGGAGGCGCTAAAGCACGTTTCTGGGCAAAACTCACCAGCTGGAACGCAATCGCTGTAGGATCCCAATTGCCGTGCTTTGTTCAGACCACAATGGTCAAGACCAGTGGCGAACCGGTATAAAAAACATTCGAAGTTGATTTGCAAGTTATAAATCGGAAATTCATATTGTGTCAACAATCAACGACATTTTTTAATAAAGTTGTCATAGACAACGAGGTATTGCTTGAGATTCCAGAAAATCCTTATGGATGCGGTGACGGTCCTCCGGGGTTTTCTCGGTGCTTGTTCGTTCACTTAATATGCCACTCAGGATGACCCGGGCTCTAATTAAGAAATCGTTTGCAAATGACGCTCCGGCGGCAAAATAGTCCTGGGCTAAGGCTAAACGGGAAATATCCGCATATCCAAACGCATATGCAAAATGGCCGCGAGTGCATTTGGATTAGCGATTCCTTATTTAAGTAATAGTCAAACTAATTTTTAATTTTTAATAGAAATGATGAAAATGTGCAACAAAGTATACAGTGCTTAAACTTTGAAATTTATTTGGATGCGTAGATAGTTGGCGAGTTGGCGTTTATTTAGAAAATAGAGCAACACCTCACTCGAATGCATTCGCAACCAGCTTGAACATACGCGTTACCAAGTCGTGGGTTTTGCTCATTTTCAAATTACCTCTGCATCTCAGTTAAGATACTGCCAGGCGATAATAAATGAAAATGGCGAAATGCATTTTAGAAATGTGATACGCACAACCAGTTTACATATAGCAGCTAATTATTTGTTTAATTAAATATTCATATAAAGTAGAATTACTCGAAATTTATTCATGCTATTAGCGATTCCTTCAATAACTGACCATGCCTACATGCGAGCGAATGAACTGAAATTTTACATAAATTATTACGTATAATTAAATTTATTCATATATGCTCTGTAATGCAATCTCGTTGGCATTTCCCTTTAGGGAGACCCTTCACTTAATTATTACATTTTACTCCATTCCTAGCAAATCTCAAGACGCTTTATAATTCATTGTAAACGTCCGCTAAGCAGCACTTCACTATCATGACATTGATATCGTGATATGAGAAAACGGAGTGCAAATATAAATAAATCGATAAATTGGTCTCTGAGCTAAGAGAGGCTATTTTAATTATTGCATTCTTCTTGTTCTCAGGTTATTAATAACCTGTACTAGAATGTTAAGTTGCAATACTGGGTTGGCTACTATAGTAATCCGCTTTTCAGTAAATACCGTAAGAAATCGTTCAAAATGTGTTATAGAATATGAAGTCCCTGTAAATGCAATAAACAAAAGCACTGAAGTGTTCTACAAAACTATGATTTGGTTCTTCCGAGAATCTATACCAGTGGAAACATAGTCACGGCTAGATTATTTCCCAATATTTATACCTGAGACCTAAAAGTGGGAAAATTGCCTCCAACATTGCGCAAAATATCCTGCCACTTAGATACAGTAGGGTAGTACAAATTGGGGAGTATTTTCCGTCTTTGTACGTTGCGTGGTAAGCTGGCAGTCGTTAAATTCCAAAGAAAAGGAGACCTGTCCATCTGGAGTGACCATATTATATTAGATAGGGTAGATTCAAGTTTGATGTGGGTTACAAAGTGCCACGGAACTAAGTGATTTGACCATTTACCTTCAGGGCCTCTCACGCATCATTTTGGGCACTAGTTCATTTGCTTGAAGTTTTCTTACAAATTTCCGGAGAAAGGTGAGAAAGCATTTTTTGCTTTTGGAACACGAGTTGTTGAATTACAATCATGTGATATTGCGAGTAATTATATCTTAAGTTAAGGGCATTAACAGTGGCGTAGCGTGGTTGTCTATCACCCAAATTTGGTTGCACCCTAAATAAGTTACATCCATGTTAAATTTGCACCAATTTTAAAAAGTTACCTCTGTGCCCAAATGACGAACAAGCACGGGAATACTCATCACACCAATTATCAACATGTGCCGCCCAGTGAGGGTCGCACCCACCGCACCCCCCACGCTACGCTACTGGTCATTAAACGAACACTGGCCGCTTCTTTGCAGCAGATTCCCGAGGCTTTATTATGCTCTTATACTCTGGTTTTTCAATTTGCATCTTATCACCTAGATTCATCAAATTTTAATGCATTTCCTTCATTTTAGTGCACCAGTCCATGGTAGGGAAACACGCTTCTTTGTCTCCCCCTTTAAAGCGAAATCGGATGGAGATCGCGCATGGAGAAAAGTTCTGATTGTGGAATATTGTTTCAGGTTATTAGTGGGCGCTCCCTTGGGCCAAAATCTTCAACCACAGACGAATCATTCCGGAGCATTATTCAAATGTCCGATATCCAATCTCACAAATGATTGCATTCAGGTTGAAACTGATGGAAGGCGAAGTAAGTTACCCGCATCAATTCCACTTTTTCATGTTTCAATTCTAAAGTCACAAGTCAAAATTGAAAAGACATTAATCTAGGTAATTAGAAATGTAAGAATTAATTCATAAATGCAATTCATTGCACTGTAAAAATGCAATCCACTCCAAATAAACCAATACATTGATTTATCAGTCGTAGAATTGTATAAAGGATTCCATTTTAGTGAATTAGCAATTGGATCTCTTAATTTGTCAATGTCTAGTATTTTTGATGAAAAACGAGATCATTTGTTCCTAGCTTATTTGATTTCGGTTTACTTTTCTGTATATTTTTAAGTTTATATAGTTATAAATACTTTAGTCTACTACCAAATCTTGTGATTCGTAGTTTGTAGAATTTGGTAGAGTTATAGGTATACATATATACACACACATGAGAAGTGATTGTAAATATATAAATGACGTATATTTACGCATCTCATCAAGTTCCACACCTACATTTATGGTTGTTTGTACATTTATTAATGTGTAAGTAACGAATATGCGAACTTGATGAGCTGGAAATGTTCGTTGAAAACAAGGCCAATCTATTCACATGCAATAATTTCAGCAATACTGATTGATGTTTTCTTTTTGTTTTTTTATTGTCGCAACAAACGAATGTTGTATAAAACTATTCGTTCATGCGGTATACACATTCTCTCTGTTTGTTTCGTCCAGTGCCAAGCGGTCTATACAAGCGTAAGTTGTTGGTAAATGTGCAAAAGCTATCTATTTTTATCCATTTTTTACTTCATCATTATCATGGCCAATGATGATTTTCCATGGCTGCTAAATGACGAGATCAGTGATGATTTCAATGAACTGCCAATGCGACGTTTTGTCACTCCTCTCGCACTTCTCTGTTCTGTCTTTGGATGCATTTGTAGCTGTTGCAAGATTTGTTACTAATGGTCTTCAGATTGATTTGCAATGCGCATGCGAGGAAGTGGAGCATACCTAACATATCTGCTTTGCTTACTTCTTGTTTGTTGTACAGACCTTCGAACATAATTCGCAATCACACATTACAAATAAATTTACACAATTATTCAGTTATTGTGGATCCAAGAATTGTCATGCTATGAGGAAAGTGTATTTTACGCCATTTTCTTCGATCGATTCATGTACATTTTAGGCACCCCATTCAAATTTGAGCTAAAAATGCGACGCAAGCTATAATTTACTTAACACGTTGACTGCCCCGTCGCCCATTTTCGGGCGACGGCAAAAATCCTGATCCTTACTTGAGTGCGAAAGAAGATCGAATCAAAGTCATGCCAATAGATAACAGTAACTGCCACCCTCTGCAATATTCTCTCTCTGCAGATGTTCTTACAAAATGGCCGTCAACGTGTTAAATTGACCCTTGGATCTGTAATAAACTAAGCCAGAAACAATATTTCCAATTAGATTTACAATAAATAATAGAGTGAAGACTGCGTATTTAATGAAATATTAAATAAATTAAAATGACTAAGCATTTAATAAGTAATTTATCATAGAAATGACAAATAATAAACGATATTTAATGAAAAGTATTTCATTCCTTGTATGAATGTTATAATTTTGCAGTTATTAATTGAATTAATATTTATTTTCAAGTTTTTCATCGTAGGTAAATCGCAATAACAAATTTTAATATTCTAATCAAATGAGATATTCATCCATGGCAAAGTTGAAAGTGCATTCTAATAATAATCTTCGTTGAAATTTGGGATATCGTTAAAGATATGCACATTTCTTGCAACTAGGTAATATTACAGTACGAATACAAATTTAATCAATTAAAACAATTCACGTTTCATTATTTCATGATTGAATTTCAGCTCTCGCAAATGCAACTTTGACTAGTTTGACACGAATAATTTTGCACAAATGAGCAACTTAAATTTGATGATATTAATATAAATGAGATGAAATTTATTGAGTTGTGAATATGCCTAGTTTTTATTGATTTCAAATATTTGCTACCCACCCTGCATCTGAAAATTAACTAAAGCAAGCACACTGTAAATATCCGTAGAAGTTGAGTTATTTAATGTTTATGCAGAATGATTTTTCTACAATATTTTGTGGATGTTTGATTGAAATAGTCTTTTACATTTATACAAGTACAAGATTCCTCCACTGTTTCACTTTTGCAATAAACTTGCAACTTTTCATTCAGACCGATTACATAAACTTGATGAAATTTGTTTGTCGAGGTCATGAATTTATCTGTCAACCCTTAATGTTGAAAGTACTATACTGTGTTATGCTCTGAAATTAAACGTAAACTGAATTGAAATGAATATGGAAAATACGGCGTAATGTTGAGATGAATCAATATCATTGTTAAATTGAGGGTTGTGGATCGGTTTATGGCGAAATTATGTTTCTGGGCGGCGGCATTTTGTACATTTATAAATTGCATCAGTTTGTATCATACCTACTAACACTCTATTTTGTTGAATCAGCTGCAGAATTGCATAATAAAATGCGGCATGAATTTCTAGATACGGATTATGACGAAGATTATGATGACATTATCAGGGATATAGACGATAACGAATCGCACAACCTTCTCGCTCCCTTAAAGGATGAAATGAAAGATGGACAATGGTTGGGTGTGACCGTAAAGTCACAGCATCCTGGAGGCAATGTGATGGTTTGCGCCCACCGATATATAAAAAGTGAAAATCTGTCCAAAACCCATCATGGAATTGGTTTATGTTACTTATTGAAGCAAAACTTGACTTGGGAGGAGGACTGGGAACCTTGTGCTGGTCGACCAATGTCAAAGTTTGTCAATGCGCCCCCCATTTTCACACGTTTTCTACCTTCATCCTTGTAGCGAGCATCTCGACTATGCCTATTGCCAAGCTGGTACCAGCTTAGCTTTTCTGGACGAGGGAACCGTTCTTATCGGAGCGCCAGGGCCGCACACCTGGCGTGGAACAATTTTCGCCAAAATGGGCGTTGGTAACTTTCTCAACAAAGACCACACCTTTTATTCCAGTCCTCTCAACGATCTCACAGAACCTATCGACAAATACAGCTATTTGGGGATGAGTGTAACAGGTGGAAAGTTTTTCAGTAAAACTGATTACACGTACGTGTCGGGAGCGCCACGTGCAAATCTAAATGGACAGGTGTACTTCGTCGAAAAGAAATTTGATATGAATATTCGATTGATTTTGAGAGGCGAACAGTTTGCCTCGAACTACGGCTATGAACTGCTTGCGACTGATGTTAACAATGATGGCTATGATGACTTATTTGTCGCGGCACCATTTTACTTCAACGAAACTACCGGTGGCGCAGTGTACATTTACTACAACATCAGAGATTGTCGCGAAAACTTCTCCTGCGATCCAGACGAGATCCTCTACGGTAAACCGGAATCCCGATTTGGTTTCGCAATGACTGCTCTGGGTGATATCAATAAAGACGGGTACAACGATGTTGCTATAGGAGCTCCCTATGAGGAAACAGACATGAAGGATACTAGTGGAGCAATTTATGTTTACTTGGGAAATGCTGATCGTTTGCGGGAGCCATCTCAAAGGATCACTATACCACATCATACTACAATTGGCTACTCTCTTAGTGGTGGCATAGATATGGATGATAATGCGTACCCTGATCTGCTTGTGGGTGCTTATGACATGGATACCGTCATTTTGTTTCTTGCCCGTCCAATTATTTATATCGAGATTAAAGTGGAGGGAGCTGAATTGAAGAACATTGATACGAATAAAACCGGGTGTTCGGGAAACCCCAGCAGTCCTAATTCATGGTAAGGATTACTACCTCGTTCGAGGCAGTAATTCCTGGCATAATGAATATATAATGGTTTTTCAGAAACTAGATTTGTTTCTTAAAAAGTTGAATTTATTTGTCACAACTTGCGACGCGTTTCGACATACAATGTCCTAACCTACCAAGGCTAAGGTTAGGTCCTAACCTAACCTAACCGACACATAGGTGTACTTACATATTCAGGAAAGACTTCAATAACGATTGCGAAATATATCAAGAAACTGGGATACCAAATAGCATTTAAAACAAACAATTCCCTCCACAAATATATTAACAACAGCAAGGATAAATTAGACAAGAATAAAAAATCGGGAGTGTACTTGTTATCCTGCGGAGACTGTAAC
>JAOEHK010023346.1:0-26949 GCA_025447835.1 Labidoglobus nevermanni | reverse complement strand
CCCATCTTCGAGTGACGGGGAGCCAGGGTATACCCCATGCTTGTCCGCTAGCAGTATCTACGAGTACGGAATTTGGCGAAATCCAGCCATGAACTGTTATTAGCTTTATTCTTACGTCGACCCCTATTGAGATCTCGTAGACCCCCAATTTCTGTTTCGTTGTCGTCGACCCCCTGCAAGTCAAAATCGACTCCCAGGGGTCGATATCGATCACTTTTTATGTAAATTAATAGGTACTATCAGTGTATGTGTTGAGATCCACTATCGTGGACCCCCATTTTTATTTCATGGACCCCAAAATTTATTTTCGCTAACGTAGACCCCTTGCAGGTTGTCATGGACCCCTAGGGGTCCATATGGACCACTTTGGGAATCACTGTTCTAAATCGATCAGTAGACTAGTGGTCCAATGTTCAATTGCAATATACCCTATTAGAACATGTGAATACACAGAAAGAAAGAACACACAGAAACAGTAGAGGAGCCACACGTGCAGCAAATACTATTGAAATAACTTCCAATTTAAGCCATATAGTACAATATACAATATAGTATAATATGGGAGTAAATGCCATGCAAGTTTCCTCTTTGATATTTGCAAGCTATTGGAAATTATTAGCTTATAAAGAAAATGTAGCTAAGAAAGTAATTGCTTACAACTTTGGGAGGCTAAATCTAAATCATTCCAATCCATGGTAATTTCTCTCAAGGGAATTTCTGTTTTTGTCATTTGTCATTCATAGTAATTAGTTTCTTTGTTGAAGTGCACAAGCTTAATAATTCGTTGACATTTACAATTGTTTCGAATTTGCTGGATACGGAAGTAAAATGTTATTACGCAATTAGCCATGAAATGCTCTTTTACGTCCACCACGTATCTGAAAGTTTACGAAGCATAGCACGCTGGTCAAAGGCAGCAAACAGGTATTCAGAATTGCCCCGAGTTATGGCAATCCAGCTTGCCGTTATCTTTTCATGGCCGATAGTGCAGGCAAGATGGGGTAAAATGGACGGGAAGGCATTAAATTTAGCCTACGTGAATTTCCTTGAATGTATTACACCTGACCAGTAAATCAAACGCGTGGAAATTATCGCTGTGTATCCCTATATTCACATTTAAATTACTGATGCGTTAGTATCAATTGCTAATAGGAATGACCATAATTTGAATTAATGAACGTTTGCACTTCACGAAATGTTGCATTGGAATCCTCCCTCCATGTTGTCAATATCCCATGATATATCCCCTGCATTGATTCCTTCCCCTATCGAAAATAATGTTGAAGTAAACTCGAATTTCCTTAAATTGGCCGAAGAGGTTGCAATAACTGGGATGAGAGTTGGGTGGCAATTAGAAAGGTGCAAACAGTGGAATAGCTGGCATATGCATTGAGTCACTTGGATTCTTAGGAGCACTGACCCACGCTGAGATGGCTAAATTACCATGGGCCCAAATAGTAGTCCTTAAGAACTACGTGAGTCACACACCCTCCAACAAAGTAGCAAAAACATTTACCGTATAACAAATTTTATAAAAAAATACATTTGTGCATTAATTGGAAAATCTCAAAGCTTTTCTATGCAAAAGTATATATAATCGCATAGATAAATTTACCAGTTAATTTTACGAAGATTCAGAGGCTTGAGTATGATAAAAATATTTACGATTCTACCAAAAAGCTATAAAATCATTTAATTCGCTCCGGTCATTAAAACAATTTATTGTATGGGCTGAATCCAATCCAACGTGGATAAATAAATTCGGCATAAATCTAGGAATAGATAAACAAAAACGTCTCTATATTTTGCATTCCAGCAAAGTTCACGGAATTATAAATCACAGCAATATTTGAATGGGCTTGAAGATAGGTTTTGTTCATGGCTGTTACTGGCTGATGACTTGGTAAATGGCTCGCACATGAATGATTGATTTGATTGCAAGTTGCTGCTGAATTTTATAACGGACGTCTCGATTCTGCAATTAAATGGCGCATTGTAGGCAAATCTAGGAACCGCACACTACTGAGGACATCCCATGGGATGTGAATGCGAATGAGATATTATTCATTAACAAGTAGTAGAATAATAACTTGAAATTGAATTATTGCAAATTGAAATACATGTCAAGGATAATCGAATTGCAGTTTGGTGATATGAATACGATGTAATTTGATACTCCCCTAATTATATTCATTCAAGTTTAAAGGCAAATAATGTAATTGATAATTGCTAAGCATGAACTTTTCCAGAAATTAAAACTGGAAACTGGTCAAAGACTAATTATTAATTTGTCATACTTTTATCGTATATATCTATGTACTAGTACTTATATAGTTCATGTAAAAAAGGTATTCTGGAAGTCTGGAAGTCTGGATGTCTGGAAGTTCGAAGGTGGTCTAGTAGAAAGGTCACCAACCCAAATATTCTCGCGGGAACTTTAGAAACGCATCATAATTTCGCGGACCACATATAAGATGCAACGCGGAAAAGCAAGGGGAATACCCGTGGTCCGATATTTGTGGGCGGACAATGAAGAAATAAATACCAAGACACCCGACGGAATAATTAACGGACCTTGGGTATACCCCATGCTTGTCCTTGTGTGTGGCCCCTGCAACTGTAGATTTTCCAGAATTGGTGTAGAACAGAGGACGGGAATAGTCGGACATTGTCAAAAAGCGGGACTGTCCCGCCAAAATCGGGACGTGGAACCTCCCATTTTCCTATATATACCCTAACCAGAGTATCTTATCGCACAAGTGTAGACCCGGCGTCTAAATGACATCCAAGAAATCTAATTCTTCGAGGTTTCACCAATTCATAATTACTCATCCCTCAAGAGCAGACCCAATCGATCAAATCTTAAGCACATATTATTCATTCCTTAACCAAATCTTACTCACCCATCCATTTAAATATCAAGTACCCTTTCGTATCATTGGCTAACCTGAGCCATAGAGGTCTGTGATCCAGTCTCAACCAAAAGCAAAACTGTCGAAGGTCACTAGAATCATTATCTTTGCATAATGGATATCTTTATCACTTAAATTATTAGCGGAAATCTAGTCAAATCATCTCAAAATCGTTCACTGGCTCTAATTAACATAATTCGCTCTTCTATGTTGGAATTGCATTAAATTAAGCATCCCAGTTGCCTAGTCTAATAAGGGTGAAACGCTTATGTCCCATAACCGAATTATAATACGCCACAGGACTTCAATACTCGCTGCAGAAAATGGAAATCACAAGAAGGCGACTTGAGGAGTGTGAATCCTGCAACGTGTCCTGTGTCTCATACGCGACACTAATGCGAATGTTGCCTGGCGCGCATAATTGAATTGGCAAGCACATATTCCTTCGAATCTGCAAGCAGCTGCAAGCAGCCTGTTACCGGGGACCTTTTACTTTGACTTCCCAATTATCGGCCGGCACAAGGCAACGTTTCGTAAGGAATCCTTAAGGATATGTTGTGGACGTCGGCGGAATTTCACCAGTCACCAGTTAGTTTCAATGGTATTTACCTTTCGAATTGGAAACTATAATGAAATGGGGCATTTTATCGCATCAATTGGATTCAAACATTGAAAGTTAAATTGGTAAAAGTAGCCTCAATTATTTGGAAATTTCTTTTACTTTAATTCACTACTTATTCATTATATTCTTACGTATGCAAGGGTTATCGGCCTTTAATGGCCTTTCCACCCGGGGTCACATTACAAATACATACATTGGTTTAATCAAGAAAAATAAATAGATTCGAAACAATGAATTGAAGGGCGCGGGTAGCGGGGGGAGTTGTAATCTGCTCTTTCTTTGGATTAGCAAAGGCCTGCAGCTCAGCAAGTTTCAGGAGGATACAAAGGATGTTGCACTTGGTGTAAAATAGTTGGTTTGAGGGATTGTGGAGTGGGTTGTTGGGGTGGCGAATTTTGGTGAGGGCGCGAGTTGCGCATCGCCTTTGGCGAGATATCCACTGTGGAGGGGGGAGTGTTTGTAGACACCAGCATGGGATAATTAAAGATGGGGTTGTTGAAAAATTTTCTGGTACAATATAAGGGTGATTAAGATCAAGAAAAATTATGACTTCATCATGTATTCGTGTAAAGGCTTAATAATTAATTACAATGCATTATTAAGCACAAAATAATTATAGAGGGAACTTCGCATATATTTATATATAGTTCGAGGAAGACTCTATTACTTAATGATGTAAATCGAGAATGAAATTATTTTTTATTACCCTACATTTTCAAATTGTTGTGGACGGTGAAAATAGAAAAATGCAAAAATTATCTCTCCAAGCACCAAGTCGCCTGTTTACTCTATAATTATTTTGTGTCTGTTCATATGTCAATTCTGCATACGTCTAAAAATTTAATCCGATCGAAATGAAATATTGGAAAAACGGTCAATTTGACCGGCATGGTAGGTTTAATTTAAGGATAGTTTTTTGAACAAATTCATACTTTTCAATATGACAGAGTTCATGATGAATACATTAGTTTTGTGATATGCAAATGCGTTCTAAAATAATAGTTGAAGTATGCGAAAACATGCCCAAAACATGCCAAAAATATGCCCAAAATACGCTCAAATATGTCCTGGTATGCAAAATATAAGAAATTGTGTGAACCTGAAAAAGATTCGAAAATACGTAAAACATGCTAAGTTTAGTCAACGTTAAATGCTTCTGTTGCTTCTGTTGGCTGTGCACCCCCAGGTGGGGTAGAGCCGCTTTGCAGCTTCCTGGTTGTTTCATTTCGCAATGGATCACTCCGCTTGGCTTATGCTTGCACATATTTCTCTCCAGCTACTTCTATCAGTTGCTTTCTTCTTCCAAATGTCAACTTTCTTCCGTTCCCTGGTGTTCAATCCATAAGCCACTTAATTGGTTCGTCATCTGCCATTCTTTGTCCCAGCCACCTTGATCTCTCCCTTTTGATTTTTGTAGGTATTGTCTCCTCTATTTCTCTTTTTAGTTCTGAATTGAAACTTCGCCTATATTTACCTACCCTCACCTCGCTAAATGCTTCTATTTGTCCATATTCGTGCACCATCCTGAATCATTTGGTTGTGCATACAATAGTTATGGTAAATAGATAAAAACATTAGTGAAACATTAGTGAAAGAAAAGTATTGTAATAAGAACCAGGCTTGCCACAAAAGGACCGGAAAGACTGAGGTGCGGGAAACTGGTAGGTATATCGATCCTGACGTAACAAAAAGAACCAGGCTACACTTGGTAGTCTAGTATTCTAACAAATATTTAATTACTTCATAAGACTTCATTGTCAGAGATTCCTCGTTTATTGAATGAAGTACTCAACCATTATTCGAATTCTTCTATTTGAATGGGTTGTCGAGGTATCCCCTTGCAACGAAATATATATTTTCCATTATTTTAAGCCCATTAGGTCTCACTTCCAATTGTTTTGTGGTGAATGCTGTTGCTGCCAAATCCAATTTTGTATAATTGGATGTCACCCTTGTGTACCGTGCAAACACTGTGTGCAGCATAAAAATTTAATAATATCTATTGAGAATTTTCGCACGACACACAAATTTCGCCCTCATGGTAAATGCACATGCGCAGTAGCGCTATAAAAGTCACGTTCATTGCGAACGTGCAATGCGAATTGTTTGCTCACTTGCATTGCTTCTCTGCATGCAGGTAGAGAATTCACCGGATCGATGCTCATCCTGCTCATCCCGTATGCAGATTCTGTCCGGCTGCGTATTTATAGCGCCAAACAAAAAATAATCCAAATGCAGATAATTTCCTATTGTGCTGTTATTTCCGACCAGCACTAATTTAATATTGATGCTCAATTACAGAGCAAATAATGTGTTATGGGATACAGCGCACTGGTTTAAATACAATTTAAAGGTGCGACCTAGTAGCGTCATCCATATGAGGATAGGAAGTTTCAAACTTAATTTAAATGGGTATTTATGACCGAATTGGGATAGCTATTAGTCATTTGCACGAAAGCGTCATAACCACTGGAGAGGATGTTGAGCAAGCAAAACGCAAGAGAATCACCTAGCTCTAGATGAGATGAGGCATGCAATTGAGATTCACTGTATCTGCAGTGATCAAATGAATGACGGCCCAAAGCTGTGTCAGCAGGATACTGCAGGACGCAATCGGATATGTCCTTACAGCCACACTGACCGCATATGGGCACAAACTATTTGCATACCTGGCAACCACACACAGGATTTTCACCTCGATGCTTTGTGGAGGGTGATTCCGGCGGCCGGTGTGCTGTGCTCACTAAAGGATAACGAAAGTTAATTGCTCAGATTAATTGAATTGTTAGATGCTTGATCTACATAGTCAGTCAATTTATCAATAACCGAGCTATTTGGAACACTATTATGTTCTTGTGATAATTTAGTATGATCTATAACTCACAATTAATGAAAACCTCTATCTGTCTATCATAGTAAGAACAAATATGGCTAAAGTTCCCTGCCATTAAAAATTGCTGTTGTCATAACAATGTGAGGAGACCTAAAGAAGAGGTGCTCAAATGTCTCGAATCCAACAGCATTAATAATCCGTTTTAGCTGTTAATTCCTATTGTTTTTGTGGATTAACTCGATGACCCTGGCTGACAGGGCCATTTATGCGATTGTTGAATCAGAGTTCCGAGCGAGTACCGCATCCCGGGGCGTTTATATGGAATTTGGGGGCGCAAATATCTCGTAAATTAAACTTAATGCAGCCCAAATCACTCCTCGAGCAGGGTGCAGATCGTGATAATTGTCATAAAAACAGTGGAATAAGGGAAGCAATAATAAATGATGCAATTACATGCAATTACCAAATACTCGGCTCGTTTGAAATTAGATTGCTGCGTATCATTGGGGTATATGTATTCAGTACTTTTGAACTAAAATTTCTACGCATTTAACCCCAATCACGAGGGAAATTCATGCTCATCCTTAACTTAAGATTTATGATTGAAAGTTTTGTTATAAATTCGTGTTCAATTTTAATGCGGTTTAATATCATTTCACAAATTTCATCCTTTTCGTCGCTGCTCATCACACACTTTAATGCAGACGTCTCCCAGCACGGTCGCCATTAGCCAGAAAGCTGGATGTCCTTTTCGTCATCATCGCCGAGGTCTAGGGAGGAAATTGAGTTTCGGCGCAATGAACTTCCATAAAAGCCACACGTGATTCTTATACGTAATATGTCGCAGGTGTGGTATATATCTAGGGATGCTACCAACCCAGTGATCTACTCTTTTCACCTATAGAATACGTTCATTGGACCCAATTATGGTCATTATCCTTTTTGCACTTTTCGCACGTAATTAATGCAATCATCCTTTAATTACATGAACCCAGCGAACATCTAAGTTCAATGCTATATCTATGTAACTATAATATGTGTTTATTTATTAGGTGATAACTAGTATTCGCAAGATTAGCCGGGTGGTATATATACGTATATATTAGGTGGTTCTCCAGGTAATTGCCTTTCATATAGTTGCCTGTTGCAAGCACATATTTTTCAGACTTCCCTGTTTCCACTAGCCCCTAGGTTAGCTATTTGCTATAAACAGCCCTTTGTGTGTTTGCAGATGCTATGATCTTAAACTGCAACAGCTGAATCCAGCAGTTTCTACTAGTTTACCGAATATATTATGATGTTTCTAAGCAACCGAAGTTTTGCAGACAATGACTACAATATGTATATTCTCCTTATAACCTTGATGCATTAATGATAGACACAGTTCACAATACACTTGCCATAATCTCTTGTGTGATATTCTTAGCAATAGTACACAGAATTTATTGTAATCCTTGTCTAGAATGCAATCTCATTACCGTTTACGAAATGTTTCACGATTCTCTTGCCATTCTACATTGCAGTCAGTTTGGCCGGATGTGCAATTATGAATGCGTAAAATTACGAGGTTGTCCTACTACAGCCGGAAGTAAGGAAACTTCTTAAGCCTCACGATTCAGTTCTCGTATATAGAAACTTAATGGACTTTAATCGGTTTTTCGGTTGTTTCCTGCAGACTTAGATTGTTTAGATTTAAGGGTAATTGAAGCAGAAAAGTGTCCAAGAAAACTGGATGTTTTATGGAGTGTGGGGGACACACCGCACTTAGGCCCGACTGATTGGCCTAACCCAACATAACCTAACCCAACCTAACCCAAACCAACCCAACCTAACCTAATGTGACCTAACCTAACCTATTGTAACCTAACCTGGGTTAGGTTAGATGGCGAGCAGAATCTAGAATTTTACCCACAGGAATTCTGTTTTTGTGGTGAGCTATAGTCGGACAGACTCATAGCACATGATAGGCCGACTCCTCGTCATCCCTGCAACCTTGGCATAGAGTACTAGGTACAAGATTGATCCTGTAAAGGTGCTTGTTTATGTGGCAGTGACCTGTATACAGTCTTATGGGGGTCCTGAGTTGGGGGCGACTCAGGGTGATGAGATCATTGGCTCGAAAGATCGATAATGTCGGGCATAGTCGGCTGCCATCTTGATTATATGTATCGAAGTAAAATAGATCATAAATCAAGGCGCAGAATGCGCGATCGTTGTGTGCCCTTACATGTATCCTTACCATTGCACAAAGGACGAACTTTTCTGCAAATCTGTTGAATTGGCTTAGTCAGCTGCCTCGAAAGAGAGTTTTATTTTCGAATGGAGTGTAAATGGCTGTTAATGCGGAGTTTTTCCGTTAATGAGTTTGCAAACAGCGAAGAATGTATTTCGTGTCGAATGCAAAAAAGCCTTTTTTCGCCCTTGTTTCATCGACGGCCGTTCGTTATCGCCCATAACGAGCTCGTCCAAAAATGAGTGTAACTTATTGTTTCGTGCGCGCAAACAATGTCGTTCAACCATTACAATCGTATTAGGTTGCTATTGAATACATGATCCGTCGACACGCCAAACACAGCCTTGTACCGACTTCGCCGCATTCATTGTTAGCAACAACCCTATTGCCGCATCCGTTATCATGGCGGTCTCTTATTACTCACGTATCCTGCCACATATCCGCACCTCACTGCTAGTGATTATCGTCGGTTTATCCATACACAATTTATGAAACGGCTGCTCGTCTTCCTCCGTCAACGATACAAGAATATTGATATTCGCCAGTGAATGTCGACATTATCCTGATTTCGGTCTATGTGAATGATGGATTTGTTTCGGTAGTTATAGATAGAAAACATGTTGTCAACCAAAATGAGCCAATTTTAATATGGACCAAGTCAACAATCATCCGCTAATATATCAACATTCGTGTTTAGTTCAAAGTGGAGATATAGAATGGTAAATATGTCCCTGATTGGCACAAAATGTGATCTGTAATTAATACGCCGTTTTCGGATAATGCAATCCATCACCTGCTATTTCAAATATTTGGATAGACTCAGAAGGAGAAGGCAGGAACCAGGGCCGGCTCTGACCGTCATCTGGTGATGGTACTTCGGGAATTCCCCGTGCCTGTCCACTGCATCTTGGAACATGATAATGAAATCTTTTTTCAATGTTTCTGTAATGTTTCTTTGAGGTGCGTCAATGACTGTTTTTGTATCGGGCCGCCTAAGTGCTAGAGCCGGCACTGAAGGGAACTGATAACATCGAAACGGACAAACATCGAGATTGCCGAATGTTTGTATGGTAATCCATGGATCCAATCGGTAGATAGCATAATATTATCCTTAACCTGTATGCTAATTAACTCTGCATATCCAGGCCTGGTAAACTAAACATGGATGCAATCCAAAATTGCGAGGATTGTGTCTGTTTATGTGTCCTATTGTAACGCAAAGACATAATGTTTAGGATAAACATACGTTGCATGTACATTAATGCGATTGTCGGTGTTTGTGATGCATTGATTTGCAATTATCGTTCTGGAATTATTAACGATTTTGGGTGGGTGACGCGAAAGGATTGCGTGCGGCGCGATTGAAAGAGCGAGCCGATAATAAATCATATCCCAAGTGGAATACGTGCGAGGGGCACAAGGTGCAACGTGGATATGATGATTTATGCACCATTGTTGTGGGGTAAAGGAGTAAATAATGCATAATGCACTAATTAGGGCACTTTACAAAGTGTGCGCTTTGCACTCGTCGACAAATTACGTCATTTATTTTAAATTGTCGTAATGCTGCTGGCGATTATTACTTAGTGCTGTTTCCCAACTTATTGCCAGCAGTTTTTACTGCCTCCTTTAGTGTACTCGTGAACCATCGTCCTCATCCAAGTCTAGTGCATTCAATAAAAAACTTGTTGGATTTAATAATGAAACTTAACATTTCCTTCGATTTCAATTAATGGAAAACCTATGAAACTTAATTATTCATCTGATAAAATATGCAATAATTGACAAAATTTTAATGTGGTATGCAACATTTTTTCCTAGTGGAAGAGAATTTGCCGCTTTGTAGGTAATTTTTAAAGTTGCTTGATTACTTCATTAATTTTCATAGTTAATTAAATGCGGGAATGAAAGTGTTCGACATTGGGCAAGTGAAATGGTAAAACTCAAATTATTCATAATTTTGGAAGTCGAGAACCAGCAAGGATAGCAAAAAATGCAAATAGAGTAATTTAATCATCCTTTATCATATTTACAAAGCATGCAGAAATTGTAGAACCATCGCGTAATGCATAACTGGAAGTCACATTTTATGTCGCCTTGTTTGCTACTGACGTGATTTAGGGATCTATTTTAATAACTAACCCACTAACCCAGATGCTAACCCATAAATAGATACACTTAATTAAATAGCTACTGTCTCTTTATTTGATTTCCTACTTCATTTTGACGTATGACGTTATTATTCCGTAATGAATGAATTAAAGCTAATGTAGAATAATCTATATATAAATAAATAAATGTCTGGTGTCCACCTGTCGGTCTGTCCACCCGTGTGTCCTTGATTTACGCCTAAAATACAAATAATTCGATCGAAATGAAATATTGGGCGTGTTCCGGGTACTACTGGGACAATAATAGCTCAAAGGCAAATTAGAGGAACCTGATGGTTCGAAAGTAATAGCGAAAGAACCAATATTTTTAAATCGCATGTTCCTTTATCTTACAAGATGTTTGTGTTTTAAAGTTGTAAGGTACTTTGAGCTAATGATAAGTGAATTCCAATTTTTTACAAAGGACAACAAATTGTCTTTGCAACGCTAAAGTTTATGACTATCTTTACCTCAATGCCTTTAACTCTTTTATCTCAAATAGGTACGTTAGTTAATTGTATATCAATTGATTATTTTTCGCAGAAAGAGAGTTAAATATGATGAAAAATAAAAGGACAAATTCGAGTTATCAAGTAGGTTAATGGAACCGGCGTCTATTTATTGTATATTTATAGCTAACGTATTGGACATTCATCCTTATAGATCGGATGGCAAAGCGGACGGGTGGAATATATCTGCCTTTATCATACGGTAGGGATGAAAGCATAAATTTAGATTTTATTCGCCGTAATAAAAGCGGAAAGCAAAAATAAAGCTGCATGTGGCGAGCAATTGAGATATCACATCATAAACGAACAGTGCAAATGGGGCAGACAAAGAGCGGCAGCACAATGAGCAAGCAAACAGGCGCAGGAATTTTACTTCTCAGCCAGCAAGGACATTCAGGCGGCAGGACGCTTTCAAGCCATTTACATTTACGCCAGCCGCGTGAACTCTGGCCCAGCAAGCTTCATTTTACGAGTCCTGCACTAGCTGGCAGGACTCTGAGTGTACACGCATGATGCATTTGCTTTTATTCACTAGACTACTCACATTTCTATATGCTCCTCGCTTTTATGTCGTTTTGCCTTATTTTGCTTCATTTTATATGAGTGTCTACAGTGTGAAATACACGAATTATTTGTCTAGTGACTTGAACCAGTTTCACAAAACAGGACAGTATACCACAGACTTATCTCTTAGTATATTACATGAATAAGCATTATCTTATTGTACTTGGGGATTGTGGACTCGTCCACCTGTAGGGTATGTGGGCAAGAGTAGGAGACTGCACAACACATACTAGGCACATGTGAGGCGCTTTCTGACATTAGGCAGTGGATATGGGGGAAGAAACTTCAGACGATCTCTGAAATCTCCACTGCTTCTCCAAGAGTGCTACTGTCTTTCCTTAGGGATATCTCAGACGACTCACTTGGATTCTGAATATGGGCTGCAGTACAATAGGCCTTTTAGGCCGCAGTGCTTGGGGAAACGATACCCCAAAGGCCCACCCCATAAAAAAATTATCTTATTGTAGAATAATGTTGCTGCTGTTCGTACGTTCCTAATGACTTGCTCACTTTCGCCAACTTCTGCGGTACTTCCCATTGCTAAGGAATCGTTCAATTGTCAAAAATATATGATTTTGTTGAAATGTTTACTATTCCATCAGTTCTACAAGAATTCAGGACCCTGGATTTCCATTCGAGGATCACTTCCTTCTTTCATGATTTATCATTCTTTTATGAGGTTGCATATCCAGTTGGTAGGGGCATATGAGGAGTAGTGCTAACGTCGAGGGTTCTTGCTGGGTTCGATCCCTTCCTATGGGAAATTATTGTGTGTTATAAGATGGAAACTTTCCCCGATAGTTATACTAAATAATTTGACAATCGTCAAATTCTTTTTCAAATATGGGATCGGCCACGACACAAATAGATCGCTAATGAAATTGGTAAGAAGATTGGCAAGATGAGGGAGTGGGCGATTGGCATATATAAGAAGAAAGGGGAATATCCAGTTGCATACCCTGTATTGGGGCAGTTGTGGTATAGTGCTAACGTAGAGAGAAGCGACACCAAAGTGCTAGGTTCGATTTGTAGCCACGGCAAAATTCTTCTGTATGTTAATTTTGCTTGTTATATATTAACATTAAATTTAATCCCAAATTAGAGGAGCTTCTTATATTAATTATGATGCCTTCTAGCGAGTGATGCTTTAACTTTCCAACTTCATCTTTCTAACATCTCGTCTCCTGTTGCTCAGTCTCCCAACATTGTTAAAGTTTACAAAGCCTGAAAGTAACAACGTTCTTCATACTTCAATTACTTCCGTGGTTATGAAAGTGAAAGTTATTTGAGAATATTGCGATGAGTTTCTCTCTGAATTCCTCATTGGTTGCACAAACAAAAGGATGAGGGTAAGGACAATGGAATAAATTTAGGAAGGTCAGATATTGAACTTTATAGCGGGCTTTTTAATTGAACTACTTTCCAACATTTTTCAGTTCCTTTCAATGTTTGTTTGAATTTGATATTACTGTGCCGGAACATTTTGAAAAGTTTGTATAAGCCCTCACTGTCATGCACTTTATCACATCGTCCGGAATCGTTAGAGGACAAAATTTGCTACTTCGCTTCGGATTATTCAAATTTATTGTTGTTTTCTGACATTAAACACGATAGGGAAAGGATACTATAGGGGGTGAGAGAATTGCTTTAATGTGTTGCCAGTTTAAACCGAGACACCATGAGGTCAATGTTGTATTCTTGCTATTGGAATGGGATCTATCATAACGTTGGGATAGCTCCTGGAGCCGTCAGTTGGATGTCGGGTACGAGCGAACTTGGATACTGCTAAGGACAAGGTGTGCTCTAAGTACGATTGCCGTGTCATTCCCGGTGATACCCACGCATATTTCGTCGGAAATTTGAGATGGTGCTTCGGGCATTCCTTGGCGTTCATTACAAATCGTGCACTCACGAAACGTGCAGGATGGCTGCTGGCAATTTAGAGGATGTTCGGTGGAGGGTTTACGATGTGCATTTTACTGCTTCGTCTGTATCCGGGTTCCGTCGCAATGGCATATGGCGCATACTTTTACGTGCCTTCACCATCCGTCAACAATATCAATGAGTTCGTTCCTTACGTGCTCGTATGATTATGGATCTATATAGGGCTTGCAACCAATGGAGAGCAGACTCAGTGAACCTTGAGCTATTGTGAGTCACTAGGCAAACCAGAGAAATGCACTTTGTGGTGCAGTTTTCTAGTGCATACTGCCACAGACCTCCTTCATACTTTCTCCTCTCTCTTTCTTGTTGATGGGCGCGACATGTGGTGAAGCTATAGAGATGTGTTAAGGGGTAGGCTGCTACGTGATTGTCTCTATACAGTAAACCCAGCAGCAGTAAAACCCAAGCAACGTTGGGTACTCCACTAGTAGACATATAAAATACATGTCCCATGCAGCTCAATTTGGATTTTTATCCATCGTATTCCCTCCGACACAGTTCTAAAATTATTGCCCATTTGAAATAGCAGAAAAACGAAATGTTATTGACGTAAAAAACAGCAACTGCCAGTGATGCGTTCGTAAAATATCCCATTCACTGCGCGATTTAACAACCACAAATGCATTAAATGATTGCAACGGTTAATGAAGTGCTTTGCGTAAAAGTAGAGAGGCGATGGATGAAGAAGAATGATAGCAGTCCTCGAGGGGCAGCTAGCCCTGTGTGTGCGTCTTGTTGGGCGGAATTTTACGGTTATTGGTGGCGTTGTATGCGATATATGAGTTTCGCACATTTATGCACAATAACACATCGCGCGGCAATTTCCAGTTATTGAAAGTATTAAAGGATGGTTTTATGAGCAAATGCGAACGATTCGCGATATACGCGATTGCGCCGATATTTCTTTATTTATTGCTGCAGCCTTAAACCGATGTGAAAAACCGAAACCAATTTAAAACAACTGCCACAGAGCTGCAAATTTGCACGCGAATAAAACAGTTGCGAATTTTACAATTTCGCCCGAAAACGATGTGTTTGATTTACATTACAATGTTACTTTATTGCTAAGCAAACGAAACGATTTTCCTTCGTGTCAATTTTTCAAACAGGATTATTATTCTACCATCAGAATTTACTTTCGTAGATTGTGGCGTTCAGAATTGCAGCAAACAGGAAACATGATTAAATGAATGCTTTATTTAAATATCTACGATACTAGGGGGAGAACCAGAGTTGCCTGCGTTTTTCTACATACAATATGTTGTTTTCTTCCTGAGGACCTCTAAAAATGCACTCAACTAAAGTCGAACTAAATATTTCAGCGTTGCTTGGGGAGGATTCATATATGAGTTGCGATTAATGGCAATTTTTAATCTAATTTGTACACGTAATTTGTAATATATACATCTCATATATTGTTAATTTGTAGTAGAGATATATTTCATTTTCATTCACGTTGTTATGTTTGCTTTAATTGCACAGTCAAAAAAGAGATTGGTTGTTCATAAACGTAGTTGCATTATCCTTGGTTCGTTAATTGAACTGAACGCCATATGTCCGATAGGGGCGCGTGAAGTGACAACAATAACGCACAAAAATACGAAACCATAAATTCCGGCCGTAATAAAATTACGAGTGTGGATGAGGGCGATGTTCATTGACATCGCAATTTTGAGTAAATTAGCAATAAAACAAACAGGCAGATGCGCAAGGATTCGTCCTCTGCACCACTTGCAATATCCGCTCTTTTACCTTTGTCATCTCCTATTTTGAACTTCATTAAATTGTGCTCAAATTGCATTGGAGCATTATTATTTCATCTAACAATCGTATTTGAATACAGGACTGTTGAATATATAATTATGTTATTTAACTGCAGGTAGCCTAGTGGGCAAATGTGGAAATCCGAAAGTGTTGAGTTCAATTCCCGGCAGAACCTTGTAAACTGAAATCCCAGGGACCCCACAAGTTCACTAAAAACGTCAAATAAACAATCCAGTAGCCAGTGAAGAGAATATATAGTACGGGTTTTAGTAATAACTCATTTTTTTCTACTTAATTCTTCTTCTTTCTTCTTATATAGGCGAATCCCCTGTTCCTTCATCTTAAAAGATCAACATTTAGTAACTTGTTTATAACAATTTGATAGGTACTTTAGGCCAATTTAAGAACGAACTTTTTGGATAGTGGCTAACTGATCCTATATTCGGAAGATTAGTATTACTACCCAGGAGAGTTTCGATCTTAAAACACAATAATTTTTCCGTGACTGTCAATAATGTTGCATTTCTGGAACTTAGCACTACATCATATCTCTGTTAAGTTTAGCACTGTGAATAGAGAGAGATTGAATTCAGTTTTTATTTCGTTATCAATTGACTCCTTAGTGGATTATTGCATTTCAATAATTGACAAATATATTTTGGGAAAACATCTTTTTTAACAACTGTCACAGTATAAGGCATTGAATTGACGGCATATTAAACTATGGGGGTATGACACAGTTCGGGGAATACCCGGTACCTCAGGTGTTCTCCCTCGCATCTTGTAACCTCACTAAGAAATGCAATAAAAAATAAAATTCTTTATCTTCGAGGTGTTTTATCAATTGATGTTTTGCATTTGGGAGCTTAAATGCTGGTTCTGGTACTGACTGCATATGTGCTCATATATACCGCATGATTAAATTATTGTAGATTGAAATAAACGTAAATGTTTTATTGCTATAAAGCGCCTCTTTGTGCAAATATGTTGGAGTTTTTGCATATGTGTTATAAATTAAATTAACAGCGGGCGAGAATAAAATCAAATGTTTTCTGTTGATTAATATTCTGGCGTTGCACACCACTGGCATTTATTACTGTCGTCATTGCGAAGCGTGTACATTGCAATTTGTTGCATAATTTTTCAATTTTGCGAAATTGCCAGCTGAGCAACGAATCGTGGCTCATTTATTGAACGTATGCGACAAATTTCTGAAGAGCTTGAAGTGCCCAAACTTGCGGCAAAACTTCACTTTGTGAAGTATTTCTTTTCTGGCAATTTAATGTTATACAGCAGAATTTAACGTAAGGACATGAGATACAAGTACGAGGACGATTTTATATGCGCTCTAAACTATCTTTATGGACACAAAATAGGAAGTAACATTACATCTGTAGACATTTACAGAGTTTGTTGTCTTTTTTTAGTTTCTTTCCAAGTGTTGCCCCGATAATTAATGAGATAATTAATGATTTAGTAAACATCATAGCTAAGGGCGCTCACTAGAAAATGATATCTATTTGAAAATCAAAATCAATATCTCCACTTTGGACAATATTGATTATAGTAATGGCAAAGTTACTTGCAATTCTAGGATTATAACTTTTGGCATAGTTCCAAAGTGAAACTGGTAAGAATATTATATAAACCTTGTGCCAATTCCTAATTTTCTCTCGGTTCATTTACCTGCAATCGAAGCTATAGAAAAACAATCAATTTTTCTATGGGGAGACCGTTGTTTGGCCACTTGTGGACTTGTTAAAGTCACGTCGAGTTTTAGGGGAAAGTTGAGATGCTAGTGCATATCAGTGGTGGATTGCTTCAAACTTGCTCATTTTCCTGACTAAACATTGATTTTTCTCCCGTTCCTCATAGTTGACAGAAGCAACAAGACGACGTCGTTGAATACACTTGAAGCACAAAGAACACTTATGGAAAATATGAGTTTGCCCTTTTCGGCCTCGTTGGTATACTAAGGATATTGATATAACTTTTATCGAGGCTATACAATTAATTTTGTATCCCGTTTTTCCTCGCAGGCGAACTACGCGATCCGTATGGGCGCATGGCAGACAGATTGGATCGCTCACAGGGTCTGGGTAAGGATCAATCGAAAACTGAAATTTATTTTACGAGAAGCTCTGGGATCCTATAAACTACATGCCTAGATATTTTGAACGCATCATCTCTACGGGATCTAAAAGAAATCGATTCTGCGCGTATCGTACAATGGGCCAACATCCATGGGGTGTCTTATCCTATTTACGAAAGCATACGTTATCTGTGTACGTTACCCCTGAGAACAGGCGCAACCAACATCGTTATTTTAACTACGCAAGTGCTGGGAACCATAACGAGACAAGACGTGCGATATGCTCGTATTCCTGAGCAATGGCAACACAATATTCTTGCCATGAAATTCGCAAACGAATTTCTTCTCATCTTTCCGCATCTGGGAACCGTAAATGGTGGTAACTGACACCGGGTGGTGGCCCAAGGAACGCTGCTGGCGGTGCTATTCGGGGAGTGCATCTAATGAGAAACTAAACGAATTTTGAGTGGGTCTCAATAGACACTTGGAACAATGTAAAAACGACTGTCACGAGTTTCTGCGCCAAACTGCTGGCAAGGAGCAAACCTGATATTTATATCATCAAAAAATCATTCTGAGGAAGTGAGAGAGATGAAAACCTTCAGCTTATATATTCATTCTCTGCCCGAACACAATGTTTTCTGCAAATATGAGCAATTTAAGAATGCTATATATACATTATATAATATTCCTCTTGAAGGGTTCAGCTTTGCCTGGGTTATATACATTACGGAATTTCATGTTAAAATTGACCTGCGCATTTGTTATCATTCAAGATTGCATGGTCTGATAGGTTGGAAACGCATGTGCAGAATATGCCATGCTGATCGATATTGCAGTGTCGCTTGTCAAGGATAATATACGGGAAATCAGTTCAATTTCAACCAAATATCTGGATATATAAATGGAATAAGAATGTCTATTAAATAATTTAAAGTGGCAATTCGATGAAGTAACGCTTACCCCAAAAAAGGGCATAGTTCCGATCGAATGCTATAAAAATGTCATCGTCATATCTTCTCCAGAAATTCTCGTTACTAGTTGACAATCAGTTTTGAATAATTTATGATCAAAATCTGTCATATTGACTTCCGCTAACTAATTTTAATTGTACCCCTAAACAATCTATTCCGTTCCCTCAAGGGTACGAGTAGCACAGGTTGGGAATCGCTACTCTATTAAGTAGAGTTTATTTGAAATGTACAATAGAAGCAGCCACCATTTGAAAGAACGCAAACAAAAAAATAGCATGTAAACTTTTATGGGCGGAAAGACTCCGGATCCCGGAGAGAGCTTAATCGTAAGTATACGTCAGGGATTATATGTGGCCGGAAATTTATTTACGTTACCACAATGTTCGCCAGCCCGGCCAGGAAACGCAAATTTGGACTCAAAATGCTTGCGTAACCTCTCGTCGCGATAAAGGGGTTAGTGCTATTATATTACCGAAGATAGGTGCTTAGGTACGTATAAACGAATGCTATGCCTGCCACCGAATAGCCCCAAAAAACAACTTATCACCCTGCTCATGCTGCCCACCCTTGCAATTTATTATTTTCTTGTTCTGCCCTTTGAGAAGCATTTGACTGTCGAATTAATGTGTGCGATCGCTCACGATTGCATTTTCTACCAAATCAGAAATGTAAACCAGACCTAATCCTGGATAAAACTACACGAATAAACCTGCCACCGATTAAAGAGTGTCGATAATATCGTGATTTATAAGTCGCGGTAATAATTTTATGTCCCAATTGATAAGACTTTATAAATGCAACTGAGGCACGAATATACCGATTAGATAATTGAGAAGAAAGTTCATTCGTTCTTATTACCACAGCCAGTGTCGGCTTTAGGACTTTAGGGGCCCGATGCAGAACAGTAATTGACGCTAGCTAGTTCCTGCAAAAAATGAAGAAATGTGTTGTTGATAGTTATTGTAGTTTTTCTCAGGAACTACTGTGTGCATTGGGGTGATTTAAAATGTACCTCTGGGGCATTTAATTGCGCATCGGATCATATAAGATACATCTCTAAATTCCTGCGGGTTCTTACAGAAAATGAGAAGATGTGTGGACAGATTTATTTGTAAATTTCTGCGGAAATTAGCAGTAATTCAGATATGAGTCTTATATGGTCAAAGGCGCAATAAAATGTTCCACAGGTGACACTAGCATCATTCCGAAACCCCGAGTAGTTCCTAAGTTAAACCACAAAACTCTCCACATATATCGTCATTTTTTGGAGGAATTCAGAGATGAATATTATATTTTCAGATGCGCAATTAAGTTCCTCACAATTTTTTTAATGTTTGTGACGAAAGATTTCATTTGATTCGTGAAAGAGTACAATTCAGTGTTATTCTGGGGTAATTTAGGCGAGAATAATTGAAGATTGCTTGTAAAGCATATAATCGCTGAAATCTTGAAGTGTCATCGGATAATAATCCAATGGAGGGAAGCAAACGGTTGAATATGAAGTTACTATTATTGTATTGCTGGGACACGAACTAAAAAGAAGTCGCATTGTATTGTACATATAAATGCATTATTAGTGACAATAAAATAATGAAACATGTCGAACGCAAATGACTGCATATTATACCACTGCAGAAGATAATTACGAAATGCACGAAAATCGTCAGTAATTGCAGCATACTCATTATATATTCGATTTTCCCACTGGTTAATAGTTATTATCCAAAGACACTATTCACTTCATTATTGTTTTACATTTCCAATGTTGAATTTCAAAATTACTCGCTGTTTGGCTATAGGGTATTAACTAATATAAAACTAATCAATTTCTTCAATTCAACGAATTATATACAATTCAATTGCCACAAAACTACGTTACAATACAAATGAATATTTCGGCACTAAATTAAATTCAAACTAAATGTCAGAATGCAACGATATATAATGGCGGAAAACAATTCCAAACCTTCCGTTTTGGAATGCACGAAAGGTGACGGGCACCAGTTGGAAACGCGGCTGTTAATGTAGTTTAATACTTCTACTTTCAATACTGTTCGAATGATGACTTCTCTAGGTAAACAATCAGTAATTAATTGAAAACTTGATGATATTGAATATTATGCGTAATATGCTTAGAGTTCGGTTAATTAAAATTTCCATCGCTCAACAAATTCAGCGACGGAAATAAATGAATTAATACCGAACTTCATTTAGTATCAAATCTGACGTAAATATTAATTAAATTACGTTTGCTGTGACATAGCCCAGGAGCGGTTTAGTTTGAGAAACATTGATAAGCACAATATTTGTGCTATAACTTTGTAACATAAGACATAACTCACAACGTGGTTTAAACAAACTTGTTATTTTATTCCTTTGGGGAACATCGAAGCTGAGACATTGAGCGAGTCCATGCAGCAATTCATGAACTTTGTGTGATTATAGAGATATGGAGGGCACACATGTGAAGGCAGAAGAAATGAGACAATCGACCGAAATGAAATGACCTGTGTTATTGGCTATAACATTTCGTTGAATAGGTTTGACTGTCTATTTTCCATCTATGGCCAAAGTTCCATCGAGCGTAGGCTGATCTTCCAATTTGCCCAATGCGAAAGTGCCTGCGGTGACAAAACTGCAGAATACAAGCAATCGCATATTGGAAGAGGTTTGTTGGACGTTGGGTCATCATAAGGCGGCAATGGCGTGAACAAGTTTGCGGTACATTTCATTCCTTAGAGCAACGTTCCTTGACAATGGAAGGTACTTCAGAGGAAATGGACCAAACAATTTATACGCTTCATAAATTTCTGGTAATTTCGACGTTGATTTGAATACGCATGTCTTAAGGCGCATCGGATTTTACTCTCGATCTCTTCTATACTAGTCATTTAAAATAATTAGATTCGTAAAAGTCTTGTCCAAATGAACAGCTACATATATAGAACATTAAAAAGTATAGGTAGATATATACCTTTACCCTTTGTCCCACTTGTTGAAATGTGGGGTTCGTGGAAGGGCGTATTGTAGCAATGTCTGCATGTAACAGGCCTTCTTACAGGACACGGTCCCTTTAATTATCACTGGCATAATTTGGGGATAGTGGACTCATCGCCCCGTAGGACTAGGAAATTCTTGAGGTCCTCGGAAGTCTCCACTGCATCTTCAAGAGAGCTCCTGTCTTTCCTTAGGGATATCTCAGACGACTCCCTTATATTCTGAATATGGGCTGTAGTACAATAGGCCTTTCATACCGAAGTTCTTGGATAAATAAAGTTTCATTGGCCCACCACTCAAATAAACAGGGAGGATATGTAATGGGCCCTTTCAGAAGGGCCTGAGGGCAACTTGAACTTACCTGCATAAACACGGTCAGCAAAACTCAAGACTATTGAAATCTACTACTCGGTGGATCCCAATGGGTGGGATGAAGTTTTGGAGTTCCGCATTAGAGAATTAGAAGGAAGTACAGTATAATATTGTGCAATAAATAATTTATCACTTCTCAATGTGATCCAAGGCGATTGGAACAGGATTTATCACTGCAAGTGCGGTGATTGCTATCTGAGCCAAACAGTTGAATTCCCAAATGGATTCTATCGAATTACTATTGGATGTTTTACCAGGGCTATAAATTATTCCGAAATGAAGCGACGAAATTACAATGACTATTCGCGGCGCGAAAGTTTGCGTCGGGCTGAGTTTGATATCGGGGCCCGTGTGAATATTAAATACTATTCACCGGTAAAAATGCCGACTCGGTGTGTTCGTTATCGATAAATAATGCATACGTGCTACTTTTGGTGACTGCACAGCTCATAGGATGTAAACCGGGTGAAACAAAGACATCCGATGCTGTATTTTTTGCTCTCGTCTGACTTTTCATCCTTTTTCCAGATTCGGATTCCGCCACCACGAAATACTCCTGGGAGGAGCCGGAATTCCTTGTGCCAATGCATAATTTAACAATGCCAGTGGGCCGCGAGGCGATATTAACATGCTCAGTAAACAATTTGGGCAAATACAAGGTGAGTGCGTGTTTTTCTACTTCGTTTCACAGCAAATCTAATTACGGCGTTGTTTGCCCCACCAGCCACAGCCAATTAATGTCGATTGTAAAATCATTTACCAGGTAATTGTACCCTATCTGAATCCGTAATTGCAATTTGTAATTGAAATTGTTTTCGTTGACTATTGAAAGTATTTGCGCCAAGGTGCAGCAGATTATTCCATCAAACTATAATGATTGGAATGGGCATAATTATGTAAACCAGTCATTCTCAAAGTGGACGCTATCGCCGATTTTGGGGGTGGTGATGGAACGTCTACCTCAGGAATGGCAAAGGGTGTCCCCGTTGACTTTACATGCCACTCGCCGCCCTGGATAAGCCAGGGTGAATAAAATATCTGCATATGGCGTAACGGACAAAACCAGGAAATTGCACAGTTCGGCGGTGGTGGTGGTGGCAGACCTACGGGTATTCCCCGAACTTGTCCCGCAAAGTAATGATGTATTTTCAAATTCGCCAACGAGTTCATTTGGGTTGGTCGTCCCTGGTCTAAGTTTAAATGCATAGGACGGGGGCGGTAATATTTATCTTGAAAGGGGGTGGTATGGCAAAAAGTTGGTATCCTCAGACAACTGCAATGTCTTGAAAGGAGGTATTCAATATCTTCTAAGAAATTTAGGAGGAATCACTTGGAATTTAAATTAGAGGGCCACAGTGCAATAGGCCCTTTAAGACCCGGGGTGAAAGTTGCCTGCAGACTATCCTATTGAAAAAACTTGTCTCAGCAAATTCACCTCCAAGTGCGCTTTTCTGACATGATAATTACACTGAGGTTGAGATAGTAGCGTCAGATATCGCAATAATTTACTTGGACAGTTAGTTATTTAGGTTGAAGGGAAATCGGTACGCCCCCCGCATTAAATTAGGTAACGTTTGCGGCTCATGTCACGATTACACGCATTTAACAAAATCCACTCTAGTCAGCAAACCAACACACGAACCTCGACCACCGGCGCTTCAACTACTTCCGGCCCACGTCAAGTTTCTTCACTTATCCGTTTATTTTAGTTACTCATTTGGGTGTAATTGCGCGCGTGTCCGGCGCGTCTTAATCACGCATATTTAGAAGGTAGTAATCATGCAAGCTCTCTGACAACAGCTGAGATTTTGCCGGCTTCTGGGTGGAAACCCGTTGCATGATTCGGGCCAAAAGATAATACACCTATAATTGCAAAAATGCGCTTACATGGTAAACAGGCAACAATAGCAATTTGGCGTACACGGATATTCGAAAGTCCGCATTATGGGCTCTTTGCCCGTCAACCTTAAACGATTTTAGCGCGAGTAGCGCATTCATTCAATCAACATAGCAAGTTGACTTGAAGCGCTTTGAAAAGCTGTGCAAATTAGCTTTCACTAGTGCTTGCACAGGGAATGGAAAAGGACGAACGATTACATTCTTTTGTCTTTTTCGTCCCATTTCATCGTGTTCCGCATTGGAGATAGTACGGAATGGTAGAATCAGTGTTTGCTATTGAACGTTCTCTGCATTGGAATTCGCGTGAATTGTACATAGACTTAGCGGAGAGTTTCGCATTGTGTGCACGTTTGTTTGTGCACGATATGGAAGTGATTTATGCAAATGAAACGCAGTGGCAATGGCACCATCACCATTGGGGAGGTGAGGTTGTGGAGCGCAGCTCGAGATCAAAGTGCTAATTTAAGAAGGCAGCGATGCGCCTCATGCAACGCGAAGAACAGCCATAGATCTCCGGCGATGGGCCACAGCAGCCAGCATCCAGCCGGATCAGGCAATAGCGTTTCACGCCACATGACTGCTTAGGGGTGGGAGACAGTGGGACAGCAACAGAGTGCCCCAATACTTACTATCACTGCAGAGCACAATAAATCGGGAGCTCGTGGGCACACCCCGCAATTCGTTTACTGTCTCCTAGATGCTTTGCTCTTTTCCGGTTTCAAAAGGAACACGACATGGGCCGAAGGGTGCAACATTCGCAAATCCTCCACCCGTTTGAACTAAACTTTAACAAAACTAACACTCCTTTACTGCCAAACAAACTATTCCCAGCCTAGCCAGGGGGGAGACGGATGCAGGCGCTAACTTTGGCTATTTACTGTATCCCTTTTTATATTTATGTCGGCAACTTGCACCACCATCCGGATGGCATTTCCTTCAAGAGGGAAGTTATTGCTTTTTAACCGTACACAAAATAACATGAAAACAACGAAGAAAGTAGGATCGATGACTTTACTTGCATATCTGTAAACGAATATAAACGGTGTGATTGCGATGCAAGTTGTATTGACCAGGGAGCAATTCAGGGAAGATCAGAGCGCGGGTAAAAAAGAAGTGGTCCCCTTTGCTCCTTTGCCGATATCATTGAAATAAGTGGTCTCTCGAGTGCGCAGTTGAAGTGAAAAGACTTACGAAATGCGCTCGCCCCAGTGCGTCCTTCCCCTTTGTATATAATCCATATGACAGCTAATGATAAATAAGCTCAACGGCTAATAGTTACCCATTTACTTTCGATAGTCACTGCTTAAGGGCAGCAGTTAACATGCTAGATCAAAACATGAATTCCCACTTGTACGTGCAAAAACTCAAATTCGCCATTAGTGGCTCAGGGATTATGATCCTTCGATTGTTCGCTGCTATCCATTAATCCAGCTCGTTTTTGTCGCTAAAAAGTCCTCCCTTGAAAGTGTCCAATCGATTCTGAGCTCGACACTTTCGTCACTTGCAAGTCCTTGTTATGCTAGAAGGACAGGCAGGGAGAAAATCAAATCAAACCAGTTCAAACTTAGCGAATTTAAACTCATTAATCTTCGCGGGGATGACAATATTAGAATTTAAACGAAACGTCCATTTGGGTGTTCTTGATTTAGGTTTATAATCCAAATAATTCGATCGGAATGAAATATTAGGCATGTTTCGTATACTACTAAGACAATGGCAACGGGAAGTAAAATTGGAGCAACGTTATGGTTTGAAAGTTATAAAGAAAAAACCAACATTCTTCATGCCAAATCAAGTAACCTGAGTTCGCATCAGAAACTTTTGATTCGAATTTAACAATCAGACACAGAAATATCGATCATCCCGTTAGATTATGCGCATCCAGCGTGAATGCATAAGTGACCTTTCGTTGCGGAACGATTCTTTACGATTATGCAATAATTGTAGAACGATTCTCGGCGATGACGTAATAGTTGCGGAACGATTCACGGCGATTACGTAATAGCTGTACAAACAGGCGGACGGGCAGATTGGGTAAAACCCAAGTAAATCTGGGTGTTCTACTAATTGTGGAATAATTGGAAGGTTAAGCTGTTGGTTACTACTCTTGTTCAACCTTATTAGCATGCAAATATAACTTGCAATTGGCACACCGAGATTTAAAGATGATTCGTATTTGTTGCTAAAGGTCCTTATTCGTATGCCGAATCAATTTGCATCGATATCAACAGCATACCTCTGGATGGCCCCTGGAATGGTGATTTTTCTCCTATATTCACAGCAATCTGTGCAATTCGTATTCGAGCATGGGAGAGGAAAGGAAAATTATGGAATGCGACTTCGCTGTTTTACAATTCAAAGCAGATTTTCTTTTCTTAATCATTCCATTTATCTCATCACTTTAGATGATGGATTGAAGGGAGCAGATAAACCAATTTGCTCGCGCTTTTGAAAGGAAAGCCGTTGGCAGATGCTTGCCCGGGAGTGTAAATATTTTTAAAGGACATCCTTGACTCGGTACGTTGATGAATCGCTTCATTTCAGCACGGCAGCTTCAAATTGGCGCCCAGATAAGAATATTTAGGGAACTTAGCTACGCTAAATTTAAGAGAACTAACAAGTGCTGCCTGTCTACAACATGCTTGCGTAATGAAGCACCTTTTCCATAGAAGGCCGGCGAAGATACTACATTGGCAGGCGAGTGACGCCTTTCCTCCTGACAACGATCTTGTTGATTCAGAACTGCGTCAAAGGGGTATCATTACAAAGCACAGCAAATAAGTAGCTGAAGAGGAAAACAACAACAAAGTACAGGATAACTTGATTTCATCAATTCCTTTAATAATGACTCAATTTAATCCGATGAATACTATCTCAGTGATTCTTTGTTTATGTTGTAAATTATTCATTTGAATTATGTGAACAATTGCAACTGAAATATAAATTGATGCAATCAATACATTAATGACAACCAGACGAATACAAGAGTAAAGTTCTGAATATAAAAAAGAACGTTGTACATATAAGACTAAAGACCCGATGTCCTGATTGCATTTGCAACCCTAAATCGTGTACCCTTAGTCG
>JAOEHK010023235.1:9757-26971 GCA_025447835.1 Labidoglobus nevermanni | reverse complement strand
TATTCCAACATCTTCTAACCTCACTTGTTTTTCCAACCTCTAAGCAAGGGTCCAACACAAAGCTGAGAGTTTAGGTTTCTTCATATTAAACAGGACTTAATCAAAGTTCACCATGGCTTTAGCAATGCAAAGAAAGGCAAACGTAAGGATTTGGTATGTGCTCGTACCTGGCGGGTCTCTGTGATGTGCTTCTTCTAGGTTCGTTTGCCACCCGAAATCAATCGCATTTTGTATATCCGGAACCTTCCATACAAAATCACCGCCGAGGATATGTACGATATATTTGGGAAATACGGCGCAATCCGGCAGATCCGTGTGGGGAATACCCCAGACACAAGAGGAACTGCATTCGTCGTCTACGAAGACATCTTCGACGCGAAGAACGCCTGCGACCATTTATCCGGCTTCAACGTCTGCAACAGATACTTGGTTGTATTGTACTATCAAGCTAGCAAGGCGTTCAAGAAGACTGACTTGGAGAAGAAGCAGGAGGAGATCGATAAGATGAAGAGCAAATATGGCATTAATTCAGAAGACTAATTTCACACAATATCTATCTTATTAATATAACAATAAAATAATTTTATCTAAATTGTACTTAATGTCCGTATTTTGAATTGGTCCAAAAGTTTTGCTCATATACCAAATTCGCCAGTGGTTCCCCTAGCGAACAACCCCAGGAACTTTCACATTATACTCTTTGTGGCAATCGCTAATTTGCGCATCTTAGCAAGAGTTTACAATATCGGAAACTGAAATGATGGGGAGCGGCTAAAGACGAAAATGTTGCTGCTGGAATAATTTATTATACATCTATATTCAGTAATAGTATATCAGAACTACAATTAGATAAATGACAATCAATGATATTGTTTCCAATGATGAATAAACTGTTATCACTGTTGAGTTGCTACCATTTCGTATCGAATATTATGCTAAATCTGAATTTGTTGATATTGACGCATTCAAATAGTCTACTGATGTCCAAATCTGTGACTGACCTCTCGAGACCTGCTGTAATTGAACTATTTCCTTGCGTCGATTGAAAACTGCCTTTTCAAATGAATTAAGTAACGCTTTAAGTTTGGAAGAGATTGTAATTCATTAGTCCCTGGGCTACAAGCCGCGGCCTTTCGAAATATTTTTATTGCAACTCTGTCATCGATCGTTGGCTCGGCCTTAACGAATTTACGTAATTTTCCATGAGTTTTAGTTCGTTTTGCTACAGCTAATCCGCGTTGAAAATGGCATATGAATCAAATAAAGATTTAGCTGCAATAACAGTGTTGTATTAGTCAAAATTGCATTCTCAACGGCTGCGGCCGATCAAGTCAAGAACGCAATAGAAATATGCAATAGTCAATGATAATGATTGTATAATATACAATAACAACATTCAGTAGTTAACAAGAGTGAATATATGCAATATTAGGCCTTGTTTGTTTTGTATTAGATGTCCGAATGTGTGTCGCGGATAAGCGCCCACTTTTACCGCTATCTACGTTGTCCAATCGCCTTCAAGAAGTTGAATGGAATTTTTCGACTTTCTCTCGCTTCGCTAAGCGATTCTTGTCTTATGCTGCAATCGTATTAGCTTGCGTGACACAAAACATGAAGAGGTAACAATTAGTTGAATCTCATTGAATGCAAGAATTAGTCATGAATATGAATGCAATCATTGCGCGTGTACCCTTCATATCCAATTTTGTTAATTACTATGTCTTGTTGGAAATCACATTAGAAACGAAATTATGGTAACTGGATGCAATGTGCTCCTGGTCAACTGTTAACCGTCTTTCTGATCTTTGAGAAATGTGCGTGATTTGGTCTTGTACAAGTCTGACATGGAGGAACGCAAATGAGGTGGATAAATGTTAGTTGTTGAGAAATATAAGGAGGCACAACGAAATAGAAAACGTTGAAATATTTATAAGTAAACATGTTGAAAAAATAAGTAAATTGTACAATGAAAAACGTTGCCAATCACTTACTGAATCCACAAATGTTTAGTTTCTGACCGCCGTATCTTCGCAATGTGTATGGATTGTATGAGTAAAATCGAATACTGCATGAAATGACTCCAATTCTTTCCATTCGCCATTCCCCCTCAACTTGGACACGAAACGATCACTTTTCCGAGTGAATGAATGAATGACTTCGTATTAGGTAGTATTCGGCGTTGAACGCGGGCAAATTCTAATTGAAAACGTTGTTCTGGATGCTGCAATGCAATGGAGAGAAAAAAAAGAAACATGTTTCGCCTGCTCGCTGACCACTGAGAGGGTTGTTTTGCCCACGGGCTGACTACGTGCCAAATTGCTGAGCTTCGGTGTTCAGCTGCTTAAATCGTATCGTTTCATCAAATATCATTTGCTTGAGCCGCTCTTTGGGAAGATCATCCAATTCAGTGTCGAAGCGGAACGGTTCTTCTGCTACTGGCTGCAATGTTAATAATGCTATCTTAAAAAGAGCATCAATTACATTTATGAAGTTGTTTTGCGACTTGGAGGAAAATGATGATATTTATGAGGTAATTACGTGCAGAAAACGAGTTGGGATGGTGAAAGCAATCAATTTCTAGCAAAAAAGACAAGTATCAAAAGAGATGGTATTGATTTAACATTATTTTAAAAGTAATAGTCGAGGTAGACGCCTGGATCCAACTGCAGCAATATTGTTTGAACTGAAATGATTCTCGTTCTTACCTCATCGGCAGGATCGTAATAAGTCTCCAGATACGGATGCGCCAATGCATCTTCGACCACAATGCGATTATGCGGATTGAACGTAAGCATTTTATCTAATAAATCGAGCGCCTTGGGATCGGCGTTGGGGAACAGTCTGTCCCAGGGAACCTTCGGCTTGAACGGCAACGATTGCAGATACCCGCGAGCCTGAAACCAAAGCGAAGGCGTCGTAATGTGCTGCTGCAAACGCGCTACTCATCCGCCGCACTTTCTCGTTGATGATGCAGTCGAGGTCCTCCTGGGAGGGCGAGCCCAGCACGCCAAGGATGTGGTTCAACTGGTCGAGGTAATGTTTGCCGGGGAAAATCGGTCGATTTGAGAGCATTTCGGCCAAAATGCAGCCCACCGACCAGATGTCGATGGACTTTGTGTAGCCCTTGGAGTTGAGCATGATTTCGGGCGCTCGATACCATCGCGTCGCGACGTACTCCGTCAGGAAGCCGGTGTGGTCGTGTTCGGGATCGGCGACGCGCGCCAATCCGAAATCACAAATCTGCAACATTGCGCGCTGTTAGCCATCAGACGCTGGCGCACCTGCGTTTACCTTGAGGTCGCAGGTCGTGTTTAATAATAAATTGCTCGGTTTCAAGTCTCTGTGCAGCACGTTCGCGGAGTGAATGTACTTCAGACCGCGCAGAATTTGGTAGAGGAAATAACAGACGTGATCGTTGCTGAGTCTCTGCAACAAATCGTCCGCCAGTTGTGAAAGTTCAAGCTGCACGTCGCCGACGAACGCGCCTACCTGCGATTTAAGCAGTTTGTACAAGTCCGTTTCCATGAGCCATTGGACGATGTACACGTCCTTCATCTCTTCAATTGTGACCACACGCAGAATGTCTCTGATATCAATTATCTAGCGATGAAAAAGTATTGAAATTAGATAGTCGTGGCTCTAAAGTCGCTCCGACTTACATTCTCATGCTTAAACCGCGTGAGGATTTTAATTTCGCGCAGCGTGCGTTGACTGTAGGTTTGATGTTCGAACGGGGAGATCTTCTTAATAGCCACCTTCGTCTTGGTTACCGTGTCGTAGGCGGAACTGCAAGCAAACATCAACACCTTTCAATGGTAATCGGCGTCAGCACGCCATCGCTGGTTGAGATGAATTCTAATCGGCTTTTCTGGTGCTAATTAAAGCGCGCAGCATGCTGCGGTTGAATAACGCGCATCCGTCCCACATATTACACACTCTGCTGCAACTTTGTCCGCTAATCTCTTGCAAAATGAACGCTACCTTCATTAATCTCTTATTGCGGCGCGTCCTTTATTCTCATTTACTGCTTCAAAATGCAGTAAGCACGTATTCTGACACCAAGCACGTAGTTATTTAGTCAACTTCTGTTATCAGCTAGTAATTAAAGCAGATTGACCTAAGCGGTTTTTTCTATCTCAAGCTCGCTCTGCTTGTCTCCAGGGTGCAAACGAATGCACTCTCGGGGAGAACCTAACCGAGCATGTAACTCAATTAATTAATTAACAAAACAATGGCATGAAGGCGCATCCTAATTCGCCACAACTATTTATAGGCTCAGCTGGCTGGCGTTGCTTGCTTGGAATACTTTGCCAGCATCCGCGTTCCTGTTTCATGCCAGGAGACAGTGCGCCGCCGCCTCTTCGGCATAAATTAGACTCGCTATGCGCTTGATCCCATTGGAAAATCGTGCTCGCTGTTTCTGCCGGCATTGTCATCATTACTCGCAGTAATTTGGAATGACGCCTCTCTGGAGGCCGACAAATGTAAACTTATCGTCATCGCTCTGCGCAATATTCGCTCTTGTTGCCTTGACCCACATCGCCCTCGATCGGTACACGCAAATAAAGGGCAGTTCGGGGTAAGGACGATATAGGGGCAATAGGGAGGGAATTGATAAAGGAATGGGAGCAGAACCGCAAAAGGGCCCACTGGTCGGAAACGACTGGCTGTAGGCAGGCCAAACTGCTCGTGAATCCATCAGCGCAAAGAGCTAAAGAGCTCATGCTTCTAAAGAAGGTAACGGGCCTTCTGACGGGACACTATCCCTTCAATTATCATTTGTATAATCTGGGGATGATGGACTCGTCTACCTGTAGAGGATGTGGTCTGGAGCAGAAGGATGCACTATGCACCTGTGAGGCGCTTTCTCACACGCGGCAAAGGCTATAGAAGAGGAAATTTTTGACGGCCTCTGAAATCTCCTTGGTGCCGCCAAGAGAGCTCCTAACTTTCCTCAGGGAAATTTCGGAGAGCCCTCTCGGCTTTTGAATATGGATCATAGTACAATAAATAGGCCTTTTAGGCCGCAGTGCTTGGGGGAACTACTCCCTTTGGCCCCAGCACGATAATAATAGGAGCAATATTCCGCCGCCTGTGCGCGGGGATACGTGGCGATTAGAAGCTATCGCTATCAGTCGTGGGGGCGGCTGGCCAGTAAAGATGGCTGCTAGAGCGGCGGTCGGCGCATCAGGTTGGCGGTGGCTGCAGCAGCGGCCGGAAGGGCGACTCGCGCGCATTGTCGCAGTGCGATCGGCGGCGGGCAGCATGCTGCGACGCGCTTCGCATCGCGGCTTCTGGTACGCCAGCGACCCGGTGCAGCTGTCCGCGGAGTTGGACGGCTGGTTGTCGGCGGCAGGTGGAGGCGGCGGGCGGCCAGCGCGAGCCGTCATCGTGCCGCACGCCGGCTACGAGTTCGCGGGCTCGTGCAGCGCGCACGCCTTCGCCGCCATCGATCCGGCGCGCAGCCGGCGCGTCTTCATCCTCGGCCCCTCGCATTACACGCCGCTGAAGGGCTGCTGCCTCCCAGTGGTCGGCGCGTACGAGACGCCCGACGGCGGCGCGCTGCGCGTCGATGCTGCCGTCGTCGGCGCGCTGCGCCACACGCAGCACTTCGACGCGCTCGACGCCGCCGCCGACGAGGAGGAGCACAGCGTCGAGATGCAGCTGCCGTTCATTGCCAAGGTGATGGACGCGGCTGCTGCCGGCGGCGCCGCCGCGCTGCCCACGATCGTGCCCGTCATCGTGGGCGCCATCAGCCCCAGGATGGAGCGCATCTACGGCGAGATCTTCGGCGCGCACCTGCGCGACCCGTGCAACCTGTTCGTCGTCTCGTCGGACTTCTGCCACTGGGGCGCCAAGTTCCACTACACCGTCGGCAGCGACGCGGACCGCATCGACGCCTTCATCGCCAGTCTGGACCGGCGGGCCATGGACGCCATCGAGGCGCTGGACGCGGCCGCGTTCCGCGCGTACCTGGCCGAGACGCGCAACACGATCTGCGGCCGGAACGCCATCGCCATCCTCCTCAGCGCCATCGCGCACGCCGGCTTCGACGCCACCAACGCCACGATGAAGTTCCTCAACTACAAGCAGTCCTCGCGCTGCCGTCTGCCCACCGACAGCTGCGTCAGCTACGCCTCGGCCGTCTTCACCGTGTGCGCCGACTGCATGTCCCATTGTTAATTGATGCAATAAATCGCAATCAAAGCCAACTTCGCATTCTTACTGTGTGCACCAGGTGGCCCTCTTTCAGATCACCAGGAATGCTCGCTGAAATGTTGCAATTCAAACCGACTCCACGTGCAATTCCTCAATGTCAGACCACTGATGCTCTTACGTGATTTCCATTTCAATCAAACGCGCCCCTGGGGTGCATTTCTTACATGAATAAGTTGCGCTTTCTTAGCTTCTTTCCTCTGTAAACAATTGTTGCAAAAAAACGAGAAAAGCAATGAGAAAGTTTCAACAACCGACTTGTCCTTCTACTTTAGCAATTTTTGTCAAATAGCTAAACAATATCTGGTACCTTTCACGGCACATAAAACGCCGACTTGTTAAGCAACCTGCTCTTCGCCAGATTGTTTCACTTTTACGACCCGTAGACGTCGGTACTTTGTTCTCTCTTGTCACCTCAGCAGACCTTATCAGGGCTTTGTGTTTTATTGAAGACCGGTATAAGCTATGAACTTGAATTTGATGCGTGTTCATCAAAGAGCGCATAAATCCCATGAGAAAAACGGAGTCTGCAAGGACCATCAAGTGAAATATCGTGTCATTAGCTAATCGTATCAACTTTATAAATATACCTTCGATGGCCGTATTGATTCGATAAGGTATTTATAGAGGCAGCACTCTGAATCAGCAATTGCTTTCGAATTGTATTTCTATTTTCTAGCATTTCCTTCGAAAACAAGTAGCGCAACTCTCCTCTTTATTCCTGACGTGTAATGTTGTAGTCTCGCCTTTTTTAATCAAGTATAGTGATCGTCAAAGCGGAATAAACAACACTACGTCGCAAATTTATTTGCGCCGCACTCATTAAATGATTAATTACTGCATTTACTACTTCAAATTCATTTTTCAAATCATTTCAAATGGAGGTCAAGGACAAAGTGGACAAGTTTACATCGAAAATTATCGATTTCTTGTCGTGCGAACCACTAAACAAAGACAACTGATAAGGGAATTCAATGATTAATTAAAACACATTTTAATTAACATACTTCTCTCAATTCGGTGCTGCGGGTTGCCTATATTAATGAGTTCCTAAAAAAATTTTATTATCCAGCCGATTGCTACTCCAAAGATATGCCTTATCTGCATATGAAATCTTGCGTTCGTGAAAAACATGGTTGAAGCACGTTATCACAGTCACCAGCCACTTATCGGCGAATATCAACAGAGCACAATACTGCAATGCGCTAATTGTTGTGCAGCTGATTGCGAGCTGCGGTTGATAGCAAAACCATGCCAATTCAACGCAAAATTTCTTTGCGAACGTATTTGATACACCCATAACGTGCCAATCATTCTGTTTGCACAAATTATCTAAAATTTTGCCAAATATTGGGTGTCAACACAAATGGCAGGGAAGATCGGCTTAGCAATGTTTATCGAGCGCTTAGCACTACGCCTCGTTATCAATGCGTTGCCGGTGGCTAAGCAAATGGAATTTCATTCGAAATCGCAAGAGAATTTGCAGCCAAATGCACAAATTTAGACAAAACCTAACCTCAATGCAGAAGACCTCATTCTTTCCTTCTTATGCGATTACGAGGATTGCGTTGGAGGCTTCCAAGGAATTCGCACGCAGAATGGCAATATTGGGGCGTGAGCACCTGCCGGAAGGGCGAGCAGGCGCTCGGAGGGATACTCACACAACCATCCCGTAGGCGCCTTCTCCGATGTAGGACAAGCTTGTGTACCTCGGGCCCACTTCGAAGGCCTGTCCACGAATGATCTCCACGTTGGGGTTGGCGTTCACCACTGCAGAATTCTCCGCCATTGTCGAAGGAGAGCTTCTGCGGCGTGCTTGCAGGACGTGGAGTGTTTCTACAACGTCGGTGCGACGACCACATACGTCGATTCGCAGACGAGTTCGGTGAGCATTACACGCCGCCAACACCGTTCCGGAGACTCAACGAACACGACTGCTTGCCTCTGGCCGCGACCCAGCGGAAGCATCGACCATTTAGGTCGACAACTCCGCATCAACTGCCGACGCTCGTTTACAGCCGCTTTGCGCTCGCTACTAGTGCGCGACTTTGTTGCATTCCGCGAACGTTGCGAATCGCGATAAAGTAATCAACAAAATTCGCATACCTGATTAAATAACACTTTCAATATTTGCACTAATGGATCGCGAAAAATTGCGACTTTTTCTGAGACGCTACACTGTCATCTGTCAAAATAACAGCAACGCTGACCACAACATAACCTGTAAAAATTCTGTAACATAACAGGCGAAGTTCCCAAATTGTTTTCAATTAATTGTGCTATTTACTTAATAATGAATGCGCCGCCCACATTTGAATCGTTTCTTCTGTACGATGGCGAAAAGAAGTAAGTTTGCGTTGAATAATGCACAGAAAAAGACTCACCATTCATTCGCACTCATTTCAGAATTCTGCGAGAACAGGACACCAAAGTAACAAATGCGGCGATTTTCACGGTCAACAAGGAAGACCACACGTTGGGCAACATGATCAGAAAGTAAGCCCCATCCGTTTCCTCCGCTGATCTCGGTGTTACATGTCACGTGTTTCCAGCCAATTGTTGAAGGACCCGAATGTTCTCTTTGCTGGCTACAAGGTTCCGCATCCTCTTGAGCACAAATTCGTGTTGCGGATCCAAACTACGTCCGACTACACGCCGCAGGAAGCCCTGATGAACGCGATCACCGATCTCATCTCGGAATTGTCGCTGTTTCAAGAGCGATTCGGCGAAGCAATAAAGGAGAAGAAAGAGGGTTTAGATTAGGATACTCTACTTTCTGTAAAAATTCTGTACAATCCTAAGGCATCAACTCCGAAAGTACTTTCATATACAATAATAAATTAGCTAAAACTGCTCCAAATGAGTGCCTAATCTTGACTATTACTATCAATAGGATAAAATTGAACTAGGCTTTCTGGTATACCTGCATTAATACGTTTCTTCCTCCGGGCAGTCGGCGGTGTTGTGTACAAACGCTGAAACGAATTCGTTCTCAACTAGATTTCGAGAAAAGTTTGTAACTTCACCTTCGCAAATCTCGCAGTAAGGTCTAGGCGGTGGTTTGTCCTTGCGTGCTGGATCCGGAGGAGGTGAGGGCATGTCCTCGTCTGCTTGCATGGGACAGTCTTCCGTGTCATGCAAGTCAAACTCTTCGCAGATATCGCAGTACAGACGAGGCGCAATCTTCTTCTCGACCAGTCCCATCCTACGCGATCGAGATTCGTAACGCATTCGGAAATCAGTAATAGTTTCAACTTACAATTTCAGTTCGTTGGCGTCGAGCGGACTGTAGCCGCTTTCGAGGATCTCAATTCGCGCTTTCTGCTCTTCGTTCTTCTTTTGCATGTCGGCGATGATGGTGTGCAGGAACTCGATCTGGCTCTCCGCTTCCAGTTTCTCTGCTAGCAGCTGCTTGTAATCATTGGATTTCATTGCGTTACTGTTGCAAACCTACGTGCGCAGCCCATTCGTAAGATACCGGGCGGAGAAATGGGAAAATGAAAGAAAGCATGCGTTGTTTAGCAAGAATAGATCAAAGTAAACCTACCGATTCGTCCGAAATTTGAACGCTGTTTTGCTTCATTTGCCTCTCGAGTTTAGCTTTTAACAAGTCCTGCTGCAGACTGTTGATACGAGTCTGTTGCTGTTGAATCGTCGCGTTTGCCGCCACCACGAACTCGTTGCTCTCATTCACAATCTTCTCGAGATGCTGCAGCTTGTCGCGGCCGTCGTCGACATTCAGACTATCCACGATCGCTGATAACGCCTCAGTCTGTTGCACGTTTGCGCTCGATAGCAGGTCGCGCTTGCATTGCTCAGTCACCTTCAATTGCTTGACGAATCCTTCCAACAATCGCGTCTTGTTTGTTTCGTTCGCAATTGCACATTGCTGCTCGTCCAGTTGTTTGTTCAAATGCAGCAATTCGGCTCTGAGCCGTTCGTCCTGTTTGTGAACTTGTTGCATTGCTTCATTGGCGTCACTCAGTTGCGACTGTAATTTGCAAATCTCCTCGTTTTTGCTCAGTAAATTCGAATTCACGTCCTTCCCTTCCTGCTCTTTACTCTGCAACACATTCCATATTTGTTGCAACTCCTCCGTTTTGCCCTCCAGCTCTTTTTGCACTTGCAGTGCGTTGCTCCTCGCTGCATCCAGCTGCACTGCGACAGAGTTGTGGCTTTTATGCATTTCATCAAGTTTGCTCTGCAATGCATTGATTTCATTGTCTTTCTCAAGAATAACCGCATCATGTTGATGCGCTTCTTGGAGTTGACGGTCCTTCTCGCCAATCTGCGCCACTGCACCTTGATATTGATTAGTGACCTTTTGGATCTCTATTTGCGCATCCGATAACAATTTTTTACAGTGTTCAGCATCTAAACGCAACTCATCCAAACTTGTCTCTAGCTCGAGATGTTTTCGTCTCAAGAGAGCAATTTCCTCTTCATTTTGCGCATTTATAACGTCTTTCTGACTGCTTAACTTATCCGTTTCTTCAATTCGAGTTAATAATTGCTGGATCTCACAGTCTCGCTGATGCAAATCCTCTTGCAAAGCAGAAACCAGCCGTGTGTTTTCGAAATTTGTATTTTCTACCAGTTTTTGAGTTTGTTTCAACTCTTCGCTGCTTTGGCAAATTGCTTCTTTTAACTGCGTATTTTCTTTGTCAATATTTTCAAGCTGAGCTACTAGCTGACCTTCCACCAATTTGCATTCAGTCACAACCGATTCTAGTGCGGTTTTTGCTTCTAATTCAATTTGCAAATTGACCATTAACTCATTGCATGCATTTTGCTTGTTTTTCAACTCCTCATTTACCTCTGCAAGTGTTTTATTTATCGTTTCAATCTCTCTAGCACTGACTTCGTTGCTCTGCTGCTGAGCACTCTGCAATTGTTTGATGTCATTCTCATACTTCGCCGTCTGGACCTGATATGCCTGCTTTGCATTCGCGGCATTGATATTAGTTTCATGTAACGCGTGTTCTAGTGTCTTGACCTTTTCTTCGAACTGATGTCTGCAACTATCAAACTCTTCTTGTTTAGTACGCAACTCCCGATGTAAAATGTCAAGCTTAGCACTTTCCTCGCCGCTAGAGCCGAGTAAATGCTGTATTTCCAGTTCTAACTTCTGCCTTACCTTCACGGCTTCCATGTGCTTCTCCTCGAAGAGCTTTGCGGTGCGCTGCGCGTCGCCCAAATGCAGCTTCAGCTCAGATTCCTCACCTCTAGCGTGCTTAATTATTTCTGCAGCCTCCTGCAGTTTTCCTTGCAAATGCATCAATTCGATCCTATTGCTTTCTTCACTTTGGCAACGTTTAGCGAGTTCATCCTGGAGCGCATCAAGTTTCTCTTCGAAAAGCTTCGTTTGAGCGCACTTTGCAGCGACATCTGTGTGCGCTGCCGATAACTCGCTCCTCAATTGTCCGCATTGCGTTTTGAAACTTTCAATTAATTTGCTACTATCGGCAGTATTGGTCTCCAACTTATTCCTTAAAAGCGCAATTTCAGTGTCTCTATTACTCAGTTGCTCTTGCATTTTGGTCAGTTCTAGGCGGGACTTTTCTTCTTCCACATTAACGTGCTCCGTTGCCCGAATCTGTACCTCTAAGCTCGCTTGGGCTTTAGTTAATGCATCCTCCAGCCTCTTCACCTCGACGTGATGCGCCTTAGCAGCATCGTGTTGCGCTTCAATCTCCAGCACTTTGGCGCTCAACTCCATTTTCAATCTGTTGGCGTCTTTTTGCGCTGCGCTCTCGTTTTGCGCCGCGTTGTATTTGAACAGCTCGTACTCTTTCGTCTCATTATTGCGGCATGCCTTCGCTTCATCATAGGCGCACGTGAGAAGCTGCAACTCGGCGTTCTTCGCATTCAGATCATGCATGTACTTTTCGCGCGCATCTTCGATGGCTTTATTCAGCTTGAAGGTGTGCACCTCGTGATCGGAGTGACTCCTGGAAATCTGCGCCGTCAGCTCGTCAACTTGCGTTTGAAACACTTCTTGTTGCCGCTTCAACGCACTGTGGGCGTCTTCCAGTTGCGATTGCAGAGTTTGAACTAGTTCTGCATGCGCAACATAAATGTCAGCGATTTTCAGCTGCGAAAATCTACTCTTCTTACCGATTGATTTCGTCTCGCCATTTTCCAAGTTCGAGCGCTTTTCATTCGCATGTTCGAGCTGGATTTTGAGCACTTCGTTGCATTCTCTCGCTTGAACAAGTTCTTCTTGTGATTGCAGCAACTTGCGACCTTCTAGCTCCACTTGCGCCTGCAGTTGATTGATTTGCGCATCCATCGCAGCGACTTTCGTTGTAAATTCCTCATTGGCAGACTGCAATAGGCAAACAATTAGCGCATCACGAAGAGGCACTCGTTATTAATCTTGGCAAGCACATTGCAAACGCGACAAACAAACAAGTCAATAGCTTACATTTTGCGCTTTGGCTAAATTCTGCAATCATCAAGAAACACTATCAAGACCACTAGGGATATTGAGGGAGATATGATTACCTCAAAATCCGTCTTCGTAATCGACGTTTCCTCGTACTTGAATTGCCAGTCTTCATTCTTCTGCTTCTCCTCGTCGAGCTGAATGAGCAGCTCTTTATTTTCGTGCTCAAAACGACTCGCAATCCCGAGCAACTCTTTGACTTTGCACTCGCTCTCGATGCGGTACTGTAATCAGAAATGTTCAATACCGATGCCTTATCGAATAAGTCGACGCACATTTTCGAAATCTTTCTGCTGCTCGCCAAACTTCCGCTCGGCTTCGTCGGCTAAGCTGGAGGCCTTGGTGAATTCGCTGCGCTCCAAATCTCTCTCCTTGAGGAGCTGTTCGATATGCTGCTGCTTCTCTTTCAGAACGTCCTAGGATGGCATGAAATGCAGAAAATTGAAATTGGAACGCGGATATGGCTGATTGAGATCGATTTGAAAATGAACAAACGCGCGGTCGCGACATTATTGCACTGAATTCTGTGCCTTTTTTGGCACATTCAAGGCCGTTCGCGTTGTGTGGGTGCTTCTCCGAATCGCAATAACTCAGATACGTAATGAGGTGTGTTAAATGGGAAACAAAATTAACGAGAAAAACAGCAAGCGCAGAACGATCAAATGACGAATTGTTTCATTACGCAACTGAGCTGCAAGTCGTCTTCAAGGTTTATTGTTGGTATTTTAGCATTAATAATAAACCTACCGACACGCTAACAAAGCAAAGTCAACAACGGCTCTAAGTAAACTGTTAACAGATGCAAATCACTAGCAACAATAAGTGGGCGAACTTAAGCTACTCGGTTAAACATTACACAGAGATGCGATCGCAATTTGTTCATTTTCGTTGGCGTTCCTAATCACGTCAAGCTGAGACGAGATGCTGCGGATCAGTAGATTACCTGCAGAGTGGTCCTCGACGGCAGCGGCGTCGATGCGGAGCTAGTTTTTGGCGTTGGCTTCTGCAGACGCAGGCAAATCAGACGTAAAACAAAAGGACGCAGACAAGTTAGTTGCGCTCATCGCATTGAGACTTGCGCTCGGAGTAAGTTCGAGTAGTAAACAAAAAACCACAAAACAAGCAACCAAACAATGCCGTGATTAATCAGATTAGGCAGCGGGAAGACACACTCATTCGGTCGGTTGTTGTTGCAATTGTTTGCCGCGAAGCGCTCAGTGACAACAACCCACCTTTGGCGTTAGCGAGGTGACGCCTAGTCTTACCCGCCGGGCGGCAGCCGCCGACGCCACCGACGCGGACGCTAACGAGGAGTTTAGGGACAAGAGCGATTCCTTCGACCCAGTGCGCCGCATGCTCGAGTGCACGACGCAATTACCTGGCTTACGCTTCGACGGCGACTTGCTGACTTTGCTCACGGGCGCAAAGAGGCCGTAGTTGGGCGCGCAACTGAAGTACCTACAACCGGCAATCGGGCACCTCAGCTCAGAGCCAGACAGATAGAAGCCAGACAGAAGTACCGTTCGCCCGCCACTGAGCCGTCGTTCTTGCCGCGCGGCTCGTCCAGCTCCACGCCGCACCACTCGCCGGTGGCGAACAGGGTGATGCCGATGTAGCGCAGCGTGCCCACCTTGGATCCCTGGCTGGACTGGATGATGACGCGGTCGCCCACCTTAAAGTCCACCTGCAGGCTCGTGTTCGAGACGCCTGAAACCAGAAGGTGGTGCGTCACGCGCATTGCAACCGGATGGACGTACTCAGCGGCGACCTGGTGCTCGTCGTCGGTGACATGGGCGAGGAGCGGCGGACGCCGTTGGTGGGCGACGGACTGCTCCGGACGTCCGGTCCGAGCGGGTAGCGCGTCAGCCGCGTCAGTCGGCTGAAGACGCCGCGTTTGGGCTCGCACTGGAAGTACCGGACGCCGGCGACGGAGCCGTCGTTCTTTCCTGGACAAAATGGGCTGCGATTAGGGCAGGAGGGAGCAATGCGAGGAAGACAAACCAATCGCCTGGTCCAGAACGATGCCGGCCCACTCGCCGGGCGCGAACTGCGTTTCGCCGATGTAGGCGATCTGCCCCGGCTTCGTGCCGCCGACAAAGACGCGCTGCCCGATGATGAAGCTGTTGGTGTCCTCGGTGAGCACCGTGCTGGTATCTGCAACGGAAACGGGTTGCGACTCACAATTGCAGAGTCAGAACGGGAGTGAGCGGGTGCAGGGCCACAGCAAGTCACTACACTTACCCGAGTACCGGCTGAGCCCAGCCTCGCTCAGCCGACGCGGATGCGACTCCCAGAGGGTGTCCATGGAGGACGCTGTGCCCGCGCTACCCACTAGACGAACACAGAAGCAATCGCTAGATTCACACCAAAAGCGACAGGGTGGCGAATGCGTGAGGCATGCAACAGGCGCAGGTGAGGCGGAAGGTGATGGGACACGCACAAGTGCGCGATTGTGCAACCAGTTTGCAACTAATTTGTTGCGCATTGCACTACATTCGACTCGCTTATTAGCTGATCAGAGCACTCCTGAGCTGCGCGCCTGTGTGGGAGGCGAAAGATGGGAGGATACCGGATTCATCTCCGTCAACCTCTTGGAAGTCAGATTCAAGAGACACTTGTACTTCAAGTTGACCTTGTCATGTTGTTAGCTCAGGGACGCAAACGATCTCGTCAACCACTTATTACTCTTCGGGGAGGAATACCCGTAGGTCCGTTAGATGTTCATGTGACCCGTGGGTCCCGGGTTGGCCGTAGCTGTGTTATCACAACTTACGCGATGTGCGCCTTAGTGAAGGCGACCGGTCGCGTGACCTTTCGCGGAGAACTCCTCGGGGCGGCCTGCCGGAGGTGCCAGAAAGGAAGCTGCTGAAGAGTGGCGCGCTGAAATCCTTGTAGAAGTCCTCATCGCTCGCAGAACTGTCGTGGATATCTACATGTCGCGCAATTGCGTGGGAAATATCAATGAGTCGGACGAGGCGAAAAGGACAGAAAACGAGTGTGGTCCGCCGTATGACTGCAAGCTGCATTGCGCCCCATTGGGTTGCACTTACAATCGCTGAACGCAATGCGGGAGCGTCGCGGCGGGCAATTGACGATGCGATTGCCGAAAAAGTCGACATCGTCAAGTAGTAGATCTCGCACGTATCGTGACGTAGCTATCGAGTAAGGATCGGTGTTGGCGTCGTCTACAGCGGACGCGCACTTACATTCGAAGGGCGAGCGATACGCGGAGCGGAAGTTCCTCGGCAGCGTTGACGTGAAGCTGCTGTGCAGCCGGTTGCCGAAGAAGTCCTCCTCGTACTCCTCCGTTTCGACGACGTCTGCAGACGCGCAGGGGGTGAGGCAGCGAAAGCGCATGCAGCAATACGATACCTGACAATTTGTAGCGGTGGCCGTAATCGTGAGCGGACAGCATTTCTACGCATGCAGATAACGTGCAAAAAGAGACAAAATCATCTCGCATCATCACCAGCAAATCGAACGGATTCCAATGGACGAGATCACCCGCCTGTGTGGGTGTTCACTACTCAGCAGCCAGCGTGCTCGTAGGCAGCGTGTGGAATGGAATGAATTTCAAATGTTTGCTCAAATGCAAATGCGCACGACGCAAATGACTCGGCTACAATTCGTCAAGGTTCTAAAATTAAGCGTTACATGATCGCTCGCCTGCATCCCCTATCCACACCCCGTTCAGCATCGTCCCGATTTGGCCATTGACGACTTTGCATCTGCTTGCGAGACGCCTTATAATTGCTATAATTGCTGCTAAGGTGTGCACGTGTCATTGTGATTGAATAAACAATCGGCGGCAGGGGTCAGCAACACGGGCGCACGCCAACATACCCAATCAAGACGTGTCGTGTGCGCCGTTGTGCACCCCTGGCGGAAATGTGCAAATGATGCGCATAATTTAGCCGGAGATAAATAAACGCACGTCATCGCAATGCCCATTAAACTGCGGCAAATCGAGTGGAAGAAAACACGCATTCGAGAAAGATCCGATTTTCCTTGACATGCTAATCTGCATAGTTTGCGATTTGGTAATTGAGGTGTAGGCAGTAGCTAAAAAGATCATGAATTGCGTTTGTAATTGCATCCGACTCGGATGATTTATCGCAATTGACTGCCGTTGACACAATTGATCAATGCTAGGAAAGTGAAGACAAGTAGAAGGCGCTGGCACAAAAATGCGCTCGACTTTCGATGCATTGGCGTAAATAAAACGGACTCGCAAATATTTGGGTCACATCCATTGAGAAGTTTCAAATGCCTAACAATTCTACGACGCGTAACGCGCAAAACGCCACAACTAACGACAATTCATAGTAGGATGATGTTTGTGTTATGCTTTTCTCATTCAAATGTCAATTGTAATATGATAATTAAAGCGAGATTCAATTCAATTGCTTCGAATGACATTGACTGAGTCTCTTGCCGATTCCAAGTTGTTTTTTTTAATAACTCGCCGACAGCGAAAAGGTCATCTTCCCGATAATGTTACGACATTCAAAGGTTACTTGAATCAGGCCCGATATTCCCGGAAACCTCCT